>CAXKVX010002073.1:0-50919 GCA_964058865.1 Eleocharis quinqueflora | reverse complement strand
AATCCTCTATCTACTTTTAATTGAGAAGAAACCCAGCCATCAATCAAAGTCAAAGTTTCGACCATAAATTGCACTGGAATTGAGAAATATTTAAATCGTTCATTTCCGAGATGGCAGATATGCCATCTCACTTGATACCTCATCTTTTTTTAATGCATATGTATTGTATCATATAAATGAAATATGAAAACATCATATAGATGAACAAGTACCCTATTACTTCAAATATTGTCTAAGGCCAAAAAATATTAGGCCTTTATTATGCCAACTAATTGAGCACATGTGAATACACATATCACATCTGAATCTTGTTCAACACAAGCATATTGTATGGCAGATGAGGGTTAACCCACCACTAAGGCCCAAAGAACAATATGATGGATATACTCAGAAACACAGTTAATTTTTTTTCTTTAGACACTAACATAAAGTATTATGCTACTCATGTAAGAAAATAAAAACCAGTCATGATATGAGCATGATTTCCTGCATCAGGCAATGCAGAAAAGACATGAAAGTAAATTATCAAGAGGTCAACAATGCACATAACAAAATAATTCCTAATTGCCTCGATGTACAAATACGTGTTGAAATAAAAAAATATCACATAATTGTGCATGTAGTAATGAAGCAGTTTTTTTCAGGAATACTGTGGTTTAACTAACTACAGGACAAAATGAATTACAATAAAAAAACCTGATATACAAACCCAGATTCATTTGTTATCATATTATATAACCTTAAAAAGTTTCTCTGAGGGTTCCCACCTCCTAAAAGCTGTTCCGCTTTCAGTAGCCTCATGTCACACATTTGATAAGGTACCACTATGTGAAAATATGCACTTAATCAAAACAAGACACGTTAATCAACAACACAGACCAAGAGGAAGGACATTGTACCTGTCAACTCTCTTGTGCTCCATCTCTAGATCAATCTTCCTCCAGTTCATACCTTTTTCCTCTAGGACAACCTCCCTTGGTTTAGCATCTCCAAAAGGATTCACTTTTGCCCTGACCCGCGGGGCAACATCACCTGTCACAGAACCGGGACTGCCGGGCCGGCTAGACTGAGCACTAGAAGGACGGCTGGAGTGTGAGCTAGTCGGTCGACTCCCCTTCTGTTCAATCTCTGTATCAGCTTTCCTCCAGTCCACACCCTTCTCCTTCAAAATCTCTTCTCTAGGACGGGCGGCACCAAAGGGGCTGGGCCGGGACCGCATCACCTCAGAAGCTGGTGTTGACCCTTCGGCTCTTTTTGGTGGATCAAGAACAAGCCTCCGCCTCTCCCCATCCCCATTTTGGGGTACACTAACACCCCGGACCCATCGGTCTGAATCTGCCAAACCAGTGGATTCCCTGAATCCAGAACCGAATCCAGAATACCGAGAACCAGTAGTAGTAGTAGTAGAAGAAGAAATCGTTTTCTTACCACGAGACCAATCATCTGTCTCATCTGCTCGAGAGAACCCCCCACTATCTGTTCGAGAAAACTCCCCACTACCAGTACCAGATCCACCACCTGTACCTAAGGATCCATACCGATCCCTCCTGCCAGAGTCTGACATAGAAGGTGTCAAGGTTTTCTTGTCCCGGGCCCAGTTGTCAACCTCATCAGCCCGAGATGGCTGATCGAACTCAGATGCCCTAGATTGCCTTGGGCGAGATTCATCATCTCCTTCCCTCCTCCTAAATCCATCACCTCCGTAGTTTCTAAATCCACCACCGAGGCGACCACGATCGAGCTCTTCAGCAGATCGCTCGCGGGGCCCAGTAGGAAGCCTGATAAGCTCGTCGTGCGTGAGTCCCTGTCCCTTGTTGTAAGCGCCACTGGTGAACTCGGCGAGAGAAAGTGTTTGTTTATTCTTCTTCTTCGGTTTTCCTCCGGTGGCGGCGGCCTCCCTCAGAGAAGGGAAGTTTTGAGAAGTAGAGTCGGGAGTAGGGGTGGAGATGGGGATCTGATCGCGCTCCTCCGCCTCGGCGCGCTCGGCGTCGAGAGCCCAGGCTCCGACGCCTCCCCAGGCGGACTTGGTGGTAGACATTGCCGTGGCGATTTCAGGCTAGGGTTTCGACGCGGTCGGAGAGAGAGAGAAAAGAGATGCGTTACAAAATATTCGACTTCGTGTCTATGTTGTGGGTATAAATATATATATATCAGATATTAACAAGTTAGAGGGGTGTTCTATAAAGTGCTTTCAGTACAACTGTACAAGTAAACGAAGGTCTATACACCGTTGGATTAACTTTTGGTTGATACGTGGCAGCACGTGATAGGATCGGTCTCATTTAGAAATTATTGTCGAGGCGGCTCTTATTCTAAAAGTGGTCGCTAAGTAATTAATGCGTGGTGCCAAGAATGCCACAGTAGAAATAGAATTGAAGTATATGCGGTATGCCTACGGGCTTAAGCTTTAAAAAAAAAATAGAATTATGAAACTAATTTATGGTAACAGCGAAAATTATGAAACTAATTTTATTATTAAAAAGAAAAAAAATAAAAATATGAAAGTGATTCAGAAGCAAACTTAATTTCTTATTTCAGAAATGGAAAATTAAGAAAATAATGACATATGTCAAAAATTATTTGATTTACCAACGGCCTACAAATTAATTTCTTCTCATTCCTATCATTTGAAATCTATTTTTAGAATAAATTCCTTGTGCGGACAATTTTAATCTGTGTCCCTCATCCTTCGAGATTTATTAAAATATATTAATAAGTCATAACCACTAGATTTACTTTCGAGTTCCTTAATTCTAATACCAATAAAAAAACAGGCTAATAATATGGATCTTTTTTAGGGACCCAATAACATAAACTGCCATTTACAATCCGAAATTTTTTTAAACAATTAAAATAACAGCCGAAATTAAAAAAAATGAGATAATGACAGAGGAAATTATATGTTTGAGATGTACGCAGATGATGCCTGCGTAGCATCTTCTGGAACGCATATAGTGGCCGCGTTTCATCTCTTTCTCTCTCCAAATTTGGTACGCAGGCAGGAGCTGCGTTCCACAGCTGTTACGCACACAAGAGATGCGTACCAAAGCCAATTCGTATTATTTTTTGTTCGAATAATCCTAAAAACATTTACGCAACAACAAACTGCGTATATTTCTATCTATGTGCACAGAAGTTTTTGTTTTTTTAATCAAACGGGCGGGATTTCAATTATTGATGCTGTGATACGTAGATAACAGCTATGTTTCAGTGTCTGTATATACCTTTCCTCCCAGATCAAAAATTCATTCTACAAACTCACATCTTCTTCCTTTTGTTTATCGAAAATTCATTCTACAAACTCACGTCTTCTTCCTTTTGTTTATACGGTGACGTTTCTTCACAATAAGGTATGTAATATAAAATCGTATTTCAATTAGATTTGTTAGTAACATTTGTTAATTATTTTTAGTAAACTTCAATTTACTCAATTACATTTGTAGTGAAATGGCAAAATTTCCTATTGTGATATTTTATGGAGGCGAAATAATAAAATCTCAAATTGGAGCAGATTACACGATACCATCAAAATTACTATTGGAAGGTAACGAATCTACTACTTACGAAGGTCTTAAAAGCACCATATGTGAGTGTTTAGGTTTCGTAGAATCTCAATACTCGGTTGAAATTCATTGTCGTATGAACATTGGACAAGGAGGTTATTTTTATTTCAATTTGATGCCAATCCATAATAACAGTTCTTGGAAAGTAGCATCTGAAATGTGTGTGAGCAGAATGGGCGTTATTGAATTGTTTGTGAAAATGGTACCAAAAGCAGACACCTGTAATTTAACTGGTAGCCAACCCCGTAGCAGTAGTGCATCTCGTTTGAATTCCAGTGTCCCGAATACCAGTGACCAATCCCGTAGCACTGGTTTAGTTGATGGTGATAATGATCTAGATCTCGAGGATCTTGGTCTTGGTAATGATGATGAGGATGACGATGAGGACGAGAATTATATTGAAGAACGGGGTGACAGTGAGGGTTCCTCGTCAGAGGATATAGATGGAGTTTGGAATAATGATGATGAGGATGAAGAGATTGTAGATGTAGCAGTTAGACGCAGAGAGCATTACAATCCATTTATTGGTTTGGGAGAAGTACATCCAACAAGAAGCATGAATGACACCTCAAGCTTTCGTCCAGCAGACTACTCCTTATATGAGGCTCTTCCATGTGCTGATGGTCAGATAGCAGAGAAAATGAGCTTCACTTCAAAGGATCACCTTATTTTTGCTCTTCAGAAGTGGCACATCGAAAAGAATCGAGTGTTCGTGGTGGTGGATAGTAGTACCTCCAAATACAGATTAAAGTGTAAGGATCCAGACTGTGATTGGCGGTTGTATGCCAAAGCAATTGGCACTCCGTGGGCTATAGTAAAATGCCCGAACCTACATACATGTAGGGCAATATCGGCCAGGATTGACCATCCACAGCTAACTGCAAAGCTGATCGCGGATATTATTCGCGAAGACGTGGAGAAAGATAACGCAATGTCCATTAAACAAGTCAGGGCATTAATCAGAAAGATTTTTCCGGGTGTGCATCCAAAATATAACAAATTATGGCGTGGAAAAGAAATTGCTATTGGGTACGTTTATGGTAGCTGGTCAGGTTCTTACGCACTACTACCACGTCTTCTGAATGTTATTGTTTCGTCAAACCCAGGAAGCAGAGCTAGAATTGCAACTGATCCAACAATTAGACCCGGTGATCGTCTATTTAAGCGTGCAGCATGGGCATTTGCGTCGTGTATCCAGGCATTCGCTCATTTGAGACCAGTTATCAGCATAGATGCATCACACCTTCGGGGGAGGTACATGGGAAGATTTCTTGTTGCTGTTGGATATGATGCTGAGAATCAGCTAATGCCTCTTGCATTTGGAATTGTTGAGAAAGATGATTTGGAGAATTGGGGATGGTTTATGAGATGGTTGAGATTTGAAGTGATTGGTGATATGAAAAAAATTTGTGTTGTGTCTGATCGACACCTGGCAATTCGAGCTGTTTTTCGCAGTCCCTTGTATGGTTGGAATGTGGCAAATGGTGAAGCAGTTCACCGATATTGTGCGCAACACATCGCAGAAAATATGTTGAAAAAATGTCATAATGTCATGGCTGCTTCAAAGTTCAAGAAATGTTGCAGGAAGAATGCAAAATGGAATTTCGATAAGTACTTGAAGCAGGTTGAGAACTGGGATAAGCCAAGTAGAGACTTCTTGGACACTGTTGGGAGGAATGACGAATCAGAGGAGTCCACTGAAACTGTAACGCATCCAGAAACATGGTCCCTCCATTATGATAAGGGAGACAGATGGGGCGTAATGACCAGTAATGGTTCTGAATCACTACACAATGTTTTCAGAGAGGCTCGACAGAGACCGATTTGTGCACTTGTGATTGCAACATACTACAAACTTCTAGATTGGTTCAACACCAGAAAGGTGTTGGCAAGAAATCTAGCAAACAGGAATCAAATGTTCTCTAATAGAGTCTCCAATATTCTTGAAAAAAGGGCAGAAAAGGCCCAGCGCCTTGAAGTGGTAGTAGTAGATATAGTGGCAGGCATATATCAGGTAATCGCGAAAGGTGAACGTGTCACCAGAACAGGGCGAACTGATAGAATTTATGGTGTTACAGTTAATCAGGGTGCACCGCCGACATGCAAGTGTCGCAAGCCACAAAATACACGTATTGCATGTTCCCACGTGTTAGCAGTGTGTGCTTTTCGTAATTATGAACCGAATGAGTTTACTAATGACGTGTACGCTGTGGCTAGTCTCGTGGCTACGTGGGATGGTCGTTTTGAGATCTTTGGTGGAGAAGAAGATTGGCCACTTTACGAAGGTGACAGAGTAATACCAGACAAAAAACTTGTCAAAAAAGGAAGGAGAAAGACCAAGAGATTTAACATGACGATGGATATACTCGAAGGGAGGCTTGGTGCGAGTCATTGTGAAACTTGCGGTACGATCCAACATACCACCGCTCAGCATCCTCCAGCAAGTCAGCAAGCAGGTATGTGGCCTTTGTCTTTCACAATTTCCTGACATTTACAATGAGAACAATATTTGCTAATTATTACATGTTTTCTTTCTTTTTGTAAGGAACTTGTCAAACTGGTGCTTCCACTAGCCGCCCACGAGGATGGCTTCAAAGGATTCGTCGCCGGACTTAGTTATGTTGTTTATGATTTATAAGATAAATATTTACGTTCTAGAATAATGTAATTGATTTATGTTATTTGTATGTTTATGTTTTATTGTGCTAGAATAATATTTATGTTTTCTTAGTTGTGCTAGAACAATGTCTATGTTTATTTATGATTTATTATCACCAATAACAAGTACATAAATATCCAAATAACTAGTACATAAATATCCAAATAACTAGTACAGAAATATCCAAATAACTAGTACAGAAATAATAGAACACAAAGCTATTTCCGACCATTTCCTGTGTGGCTAGTGGATGTGCCAGATGTCATTTTTGTCAAATATTCTGCAACAAAACAAGTAATTTAAAGCAAATGAAACTGTAATATATAATCGAAGGCAATGTTTGTCATCACCAAATGAAAGACACTAGAGCATATACCTTTAACTGGAATCAAATCATCATCCTGATAGTTAATCGGGGCAATGGTCTTCACAATCAATTCAACATTTTCCATTTTTTTCAAAGCCAAACGCACCACCACTTTCCAAGAGGTTTCATCACCAACTCTCATCAAATTAAAATAATCAATTTCCCCTTTACCGATGTTCACACGACACTAGATTTCAATCAAGTTGCCAGCTAAATTAGGATCAAGATACAGTAATGTAGTTATTTTCCCTTTAATTTCTGCGAAAGTAGTAGATTCGATACCCCGGAACTGCCACTTTGCAAAACTCGAGTACTCCACACCAATTTCCGGAGAGTATATTGTTTCACCTCCATGAAAGACCTTTATAAGAAATATGGACATTTCACTACCAACAAAATGATGTTCCGAGAATGTGCATTTCACTACCTTTATATAGACATATACATACCACCAATAATTGTTAACAATGTGATACGCAGCCACAATCCGCGTTTCATACCACCAATAATTGTTTCATACCACCAATAATTGCGTCCATTCAAAAATAACCATAAATTGTCCAAGTCCAAAAAAATCACCATAAAACATAAACAGTCTACAAGTACGAAAACATAACCATAGAACACAAAAATAGTCTATAAGTCCACAAAAATCACCATAAAACACAAAGAGTCTACAAGTCCATAAACACCACAACAAAAAACTACAAGTCCGGACTCATGTGGTGCTGCTTGATCCCGAGGAAGGTGAAGACGGCGTATAAGGCTTCTTCTTCTTCTTCACCCTCTTTCCTCTCCCCCTAGATGACTGAGGTGCTGCTGCAGGAGTCACATCTACCCTCTCACCACCTTCGTGCACAGTAGTAACACTCTACCAAAATGATACGAATGAGTTAATACATAAATTCGTTAAAAATAAGATTTTTCGTGAAATTATAATAGTACCTCAGTAGCATGCAGAGGTGTAAAAGGAATCTGTGCAGATACACTGGGTTGCACGGGCGTGCCAGTAAGTGCTTAATGAACCGTCAATAATCATATAGTAAACAATAACAAGCTGAAAAAATAGAACATGAGGAACATAAAAATACATCGAAAAAATGTACCGTCCAAAGTGAAGCTGTCTGTGTAGGATGTGTGGGCTGAGACAGACCCATTTGATAATCGGGATACCCACTCGTGGCAAACTGCCCAAATCCTCTATAGCCATAGCCACCCGCGGGCTGAGATGACCCTGCCGCCCCCGCAGCACCCGTGCCAAACTGCCCAAATCCGCCATAGCCATAATCACCCGCGGGCTGAGATGACCCCGCCGCACCCGTACCGAACTGTCCAAATCCACCAAAAACATAATCACCCCGCGGGCTGAGATGACCCCGCCGCCCCCGTGGCAAACTGCCCAAATCCGCCAAAACCATAATCACCCGCGGGCTGAGAAGGGCCCGTGTACTGCACAGATGGCTGGGATGGACCGAGCCCAAACTGTGTGAAAGAGGCCTGTGGGCCATAAACATCGTACTCTTGCTCAACATAAACTTCAGTTAAGTATTGGACACATGTCATACTTAATTTTTTTAAATAAAGATAGGATTCACATACCAGCATAGACTGTCTAGGAGCATCAGTCGACGTTCCTGCCTCTTCGTTGGTGTCAAGTTGCTCCACGTCGTCCGGAAGGCCGGCATCTATAAGCGCCCGCTGAAACTCATGGAGGGTGTCTGTATCCAATGCATCGTCACGATGGCTACGTAGGAGAGTTTTTGCGAGTCCCTTCGTCCCTCGCTTATAAAGTTCCTTTATCACCCATTTCACCCTCTGGATACCCCGCACCCCCTAGAAATCATTTATGCAAATTATGTATGTTACATTTCAACTTAAATATTCAATCAAATAAAAAACAGTCCAAAAAAGGAAAGAGACAGAAGCATACCACTCGAGAAAGTCTAAAGCCACCTGGAACATAGCCGAGCACCTCTACAGAATCTGTTAGAGGCGGCAGTGGTCTATCTAAGCCGGCCTCTATCTGACCCTGAATATAGACTGTATACATACCGTTCTGTTGAAACCAGCGACGATACTGAAGGTACTCCGCCTCGTTGTATGGTCTGTTCTCGACAAAAACTTCTGGCCTAACCCATAGTTGCACGTAGGCAGCATGCGGCACACTCCAATCACCACCTTTGTTGTTGGTATGTACGATTCTGTCGAGCTTCTTCAGCTCGTGCTTATAACTATGAGGAGACATGGGTGGAATGGTCTGATAGAGACCAAACTGGCGCATAACTCTCTCTGGATAGTGCCACGCAACAATCCAGAAGCAAATCATAGGCACTCGGGCCAACCAATAAGGCGGGTCACGATGAACCCGACCTAATAAATCACAACAGCAAAAGTTAGTCCAATTCTTTATTGTTAGAAGTAAGTGATGTAAACAAGCCCAAATTTAACTATTATATACCTGGTAGTAATCCAAGAACAGTACGGTAGGGCTGCCAATTCACCTGATCATGCCTTAAAGCTTCAAACTTGGTCCGATAAAAGACCATACTTCCGCGGGCTGGATTGTTCTCTTGTATCATGTACTTGTACCACTTTACAGCATACGGTGGCCTCTCCTCCTCGTCAGGTCCTCCAAGCGACTCACGAGTACCCTTAAGGGCGGGTCGAGCGATATTAAATCGAGACCAAGACCAATGTTGCAATAACAATAATGGTCCAGCAATTGTTTTCGTCGTACGAATGCTTGCATTTGTCAAATTTCTGTGTTGACACAAAGCACTAGTATTACCCTTTCTCCTTACGAAACCGGAGGGCACTAATTAGGAACAAGAAAAATAACACAAACCTGTAAAGACAAGCAAGCGCTGCCGCCCCCCAATTAGGAACCCGCTCAGGATGCAGATCCTCCAGAAACCTCAAGTACATGGCCGGGACACTATCTCCTGTACAATCCGGGAACAACACAGACCCAAACAAATCCATGATATATGCTCTTGTGTATCTTGCTACATCGTCATCTGTAGCAAGCACACCTAAAGGCTCTGTGTTCACCCTCAATAAGTGCAACATAATCCGAAATTCAACTTGTATGATTTCATCCCTCTTTCTTTTTGTGTAAATCACCTGATCAGCCTTACCCGGCCCAAGACATCTCTCAATCAAATCATATAAATCGGCGTCACTATCACCGATAACAACATCACCAGAAATGGGCAAACCCCACAGACAACTGACATCCTCAACTGTCACAGTCGTCTCACCAACTAGCAAATGGAATGTATGTGTCTCGGGTCGCCAACGCTCAACAAGAGCACTAATCAGTCTGGGGTCAGTATTGACATGTTCAATTCTGCCAAACTCGTACAAACCCAAAATTTTCAGGTAGGGGGCACACCGTGGGTCATATTTAATAACAGGCTTATGCACCCGAGTATCCAAATAATTCTCTGCCTGCATTATGCACAAACCAGTGCTTATAACAACCATAACCCTAACCCGTAAATTACTGTCAATGAAACATAGAGAAGTGTGTACTTACATTGTTCTCAAAGTCCCATGCTTTGTGTGCGGAACGCGGAATGCACAGAAGCGAAGAAATAGGTTCGCGTCCTAACTCATTGTACTCGTCACCTTGTGCCATTTTTGTCGTACCTACATTATTTTCCACAATAATATAAGAATTATTATTTTAATATATAGTACGAAAATGCATTTAAAAAATTATCTAAATGCAATAATATACATGCATTAATATTTGCAAATAAACTAATTTACTAATTTAAACATTAATTTACTAATTTATACATTATAATACTAATTTCTTAAAGTTACAAGTTTTATATTTCAATTTCTACATTAAATTAAATTAAAATTTTAGGACACTACAAATTAAATTAAAATTTTAGGGCACTACAAGTTGCATGCATATAAAATTAACAAACATACATGCATTACAAATATTTAAAATTAACAATACACTAATAATATATTCAAAATTTAGAAGAAAAAACACTATAAACACTAGTAATTTGGCAATAAAATTAACAAACATAACTTCTGTTTTTAGAAAAATAAAATATTAATAAAAATACATAAATACTAGTAATATATACAATACACAAATAAAAATACTATATCTATACACTATTTTTTTCTAAATTTAAAAGAATTGAAAATACCTGGCAGTCGGGAGTGGAACGCAGAGGAGAAGGAAGAAAGGGAAGAGAAGAAGAGAAATGGGGAAGAAAGGGACGGGAGGATATATGAAAGTAAAGTGCTACGCAGGGGAGAGACGCGTATCTCAGGCTGATACGCAGGCAGGAGATGCGTTCCACAGGATTTTTTTTTTTTTTAAGAATTGTTGTGTTACGCAGATACCTTCTGCGTAACACTTAATTTTTTAAATCTAAAGAGACTGGAATATGAACGGAAACCAAGGAATCCGTTCAGGAATTTGGACGGATACCGATGTTGTGTATGGAACGCAGCTGCTGCCTGCGTATGGACATTTGTTTAATTTTTTAATCGACAGGGAATCCGAGGGTCTGTTACGCACCAAGTACTTGCGTATCAGAGTGAGGTACGCAGGTAGCATCTGCGTATTGGTTTCGAAGAGAGAAAGTGAGATTGGGTCAGAAAAATGGTAATGATACGCACTCCTTAGATGCGTAGATCATGTATGTAGAATTTCGTCTGTCATTTTCTCACTTATTTAATTTCGTTTGTTTTTTTTATTGTTTAAAAAAAATACGGTTTACAATACTCACAATGATTTTCTTTTCGCCTACCTATGTCCGATCCAATCTTGGACTGAATTATTTATTTCCATTTTAGGTATTTCTTTCTTATTATAATCTCTATTCCCTTAATTAGTCTAACATTTTTTTTTCTTTGACCTTTATAGTTTTCTATTTCGATGAATCGTACTTTATAGTTTCGGTAAGCAAGTATCAGAATCAGAAATTTTCAAGAAAAAATAGACAGTTTTACTGAATGAATACTATAGCAGCATTGTAACAATTACTGTGCGAACATGTCAAAAACGCTATAATAACGTTGAAAATCAGGAGACAGACAACTATCGTAATTCCAGATAATACGAATTCCAAGTACCAGCATGTTAATAAAGAAAGAATGATTAAATTTATATTTCTACGCAGCTAGTTCTATAGTGATTTAAGGATTGCGCAAAATAGCTTCACCATGGATGAGTCCAAACCAACCCATTTACACAAACGAGGCATTGGCATTACTGGGTTTAGACCTGATTTCACCCTGGTAAACTGGTAATAGTTTGTGCCAAATAGATATTTGTCACTGACTTCACAACAAAAATAATATGTTTTCAGTTTTGTTCAAACAACTCGAGAAAGATTACAAATCTAATTTTCTTCTGCTTGTCATTTCCACATCAAAAGCCAGTTCAAATCCAATTTTCACACACGAACACAGAAACAACAAGAAGAAAAACATGCAAATTTCATTGTGGTTTCTCATAACTATTCTGATCTCTGAACTCGGCGATTTTGCTTCTAATCATTTCAGCTACCTGAGCCTTCACAAACATGTGTGTGCTATCAAGGATTTGCAAAATAAACTTCTCATTGGCGGGCATTGAGCTGTTTAAATTTACAATGAACTGTGCCATGGGAATATCACTGTATGAAATTAAGCATGCAAAAGGGTGTCAGAGAGAGAGAGGGAGACGGATAAAGCAAACGAGATTGCAAAATTTACATACCAGAGAGGGAAAGAGAAGTTACCAGGAGATGAAAATGCCTTTTGTTGCGTTCACCATTTATCTTATATGATAAGCTGAGCAGCTAGACTGAAAAGCAAGAAGATGTTACATATTCCATACCGAGTTTGGTAAAAGGTTTAAAACATTGAATATTATACAATATTTCTAAAAACAACTACATAGTATTGAATAGTTGCAACTTGCAAGGCACAAAACCAAGATTGCAATGCATTGCAGTTCTTAGCCTACCAGTCAGTCTTAATGCCAGAATGTAAGAAAAAAACCCATTAAATTACTTAAAAAGTTAAAATCAGTATGTTTCATCACCACTAAATTACACATGTGGTCCTGACTTGATTCTCAAAAGTTTAAAATAGAACCATTTTGGTCCCCAACAATCATTTCAAGAAACGAACTGTTAGTTATTTCTACAGTTAACTATGCTATTTTGACAGTACATCTGTTAATAAAAGGACTTGTTTCATGTCCAAACTAAGCCTAACTAAGATCAGCGTTCACTTGATGACAGTACGGACCAAAATCGATACAACCTTTTTTTTTCTTTCTTTTACAAACACAAAGCATAAAAGAAATATTGTGCAAAAAAAAGACAGACAACAGTTAAGGGCCTTCTGTTGCTTTTTACCTCAGAGTGCTAAATTTATTCTGTAGGAACCAGCTAAAAAGTGAGGCATAAACTTCAACTCCCACACAAAAATACCAAAGCTTTTAGCAGAATTGGTACTTTACAGCTAGGTTACTAGGAAGGGGTCATGCTACAAGTTGGGCATAAACCTGAAGTCCCGCACAGTGGAGATACCAAAATGTTTTAGTAGAGATTGGTACTTTACAGTTAGATCCAGAAACAACTGCAGGAAAATGATAACCCTTGCTTCTCAAATTACTTGCTGATATCAAGTGATCTGATATCCTTGCTTCTCAAATTACTTGCTAACTGTGTTGCACGAGTGCGGGTGCGCGTATCGTATCCGATACAGTGCGGGTGCGGCGATACGGCAATTTTAAAAAATCGCGGATACGGGTGCGGATATATATATACAATAAAAAATCATATTATATATTAAAATGCTTGAAATTTATTTTTATATTCAACTTTTTTTAATATATATTGATACTTGTGAAATAACAAAAAAATATAAGCATTTGATTAAACACTTTCTTGACAAAAGAGTTCAATTTGTATCCAAAACGTATCCGAAACGTATCCAAAACGTATCCAAAACGTATCTTGATCGTATCCGTCGGTCAAATAATATAAAAAACTCAATTTGTATCCAAAACGTATCCAAAACGTATCCGAAACGTATCCAAAACGTATCTTGACCGTATCCGTCGGTCAAATAATATAAAATAATTGGATACCCCACGTGGCGTATCCGATACGCACCCGCACCGTATCCGAGGCGTATCCGATACGCATACGGCTAGAGAAATGACGTATCGGAGTAACACAACTTGCTAATCATTAGAGTAAAATGTAACTGATCTAAAACAATATTTTCTATCAGTAGGTTACAACTTAAAAATGATCTGAGACAACCTAGCTATACTATTACAAATAATTAAACTAACATCATTATTTATTACAACAACAACAGCAAGAAAGCCTTTAGTCCCAAACTAACATCATTTTTTTTGGACATATAGGGGTTCCAAAAAACCCCAACCTCTATTACTAAAGGCCTCTTAAGGGGTGCAAACTTTGTGCTCACGAATGTTTGAATCCATGACCTCATGAAAATCATACTAATTAGCTACCACTAGACTACTAGGTCATTTGCCCAAACTAACATTATTATTTATTAAAAATTAAAATCCATACAAAGAACAATTTGAATGTCAACAATGGTCAATGGTAGAGATAACTGTAAAAGATCTCGCACTTATAACCTTGGGACATAATTTTGTCCGAAGATATGCTTTTATTTAGACGGAAGAAAATGGTAGGGAAAACATTAATAAGATCACTTCACATTAGAAAAGGGATACCATACCTCAAGGCCAACCACTTATGACAAAGGCGATGTCAGCACGACCAGCAATGGGCAGAAGTCTCGAGGGAAGGAAAGTACGCCTGGTAATGTGTTGAGGCTCAATAAGAAAGTACGACTCTGAATTAAGGAGAAAGCCCAACAATTGGGGCAGCTCAAAAAAGACCTGAATTTCAAAACTGGGCCTTAGCCTTTCCTGCGACCTGTCCAGTACAGGGAATACAACCAATTAACAAAAGAACATTATAATTCTGTGCGTTGAAGCCTCAGTTCATATAATTACTTTATGGCAGCATAATAACATAGTTCAATGACAACACGACTGTGTGCTAACTTACATGCAGTGATAACTAGAAGGCATACTGCTTTGCTTGTACGGTTGTACCATAGTGCTATTGTTAGGATTTAGTAAGGCTTTCTAAGGATGAGAATAATAGCATGGCAAAGAAATGCTAACAGTAATGCATAGAAAGAAAGGGATAAGAGTCCAGTATACCAGGCAAAGATATCCTAAAGGTGCCTGAAATTCTGGAAATTCAAACATCTCTGTCTTAATTCTTAGAAAAACCAGGTTGGATACTTTGATTGGCTGAGTACAGAGATGTTCATGTACCAACTAAGCAATTAAAAACCAGAAGAAAGTTTCACACAATGCTCCTTGTCTCCCACAAGTCAGCAATTAGAGTGTATCAGACTGGAATCATCGTTTCGAAAATGGATCAGATTATAAATTGCAACAGTTATATTTTGATTTTGGTGATACAATTAACAGATATTGATACTGTGACACAGTTCACAAAACTATCAAGATATATTAAATAACCGAAATCAAGCAATCAACAGCAATACATAGATAACTCACGGGACAAGGAGAGAAATCAAGTTTACGGTGTTGCAAGGAAATCTTTACCGAATTATTGATCAATCACACGAGGAAGATCGGTGCTGCGGGCCTCGGAGCGTGAGAAGAAGAGAATTGTGGTAAAAAAAAAAAAAAAGCGTAGAGATAAGTGGTGTAAAGACGGAAACCTGATATCTGCGGGACCCGTATCCTGTCGAGAAAAAAATTTTATGCCGGAGGAGAGTTAATATTAACCGTCCGATTAAAGAATTAAAGATCAACGTTCGATCGCTAATGATATGATTCAAGAAGATTTTGATATTTTTATCAAGACCGTTGAATCTTAATCCGACGGCTCAAATGCATACTTCTCCTCTCTCTCCAGAGGATTTCATTTCCATAGTTCATAGCAATGAACTATATTTTGTTCGTCGTTTCTTTTGTCATAAACGGATTTAGAGAAATAATCAGTATTTTACAATCAATCAAACTCTATTGGAACTGCAATGAACTTAAAGGTTAACCATTCTATTTCACACAAGTGACGTATGGTTAACATGAAATGTAAATATCAGACTGTCATTCATGTCTTTTCATGATCGAAGTAAGCCCTTGCGCAAAATAGGCTTCTCTACCTCTGTCCATATTACGTATGTTTTCATTTTTACATAAAATGTAAAAATCCATAATACTTTCGTAGAGAAGATATATTATGCCATTATTTCAGGATAAAAATAATTGTATGATGGGTTACAAGTTACAACACATTACAAGTTGAAACCACTATGATAACAGACGCAAAAGTCTCAATTACAGAGTATTAATCGCAATTATGCTGTCCGTTCCCCACCAGTGAAACACAAAGATAACAATGTAAAAAAAAAAAAAAAAAAAATGAATGGGGTCGAAATCACAATATATATGACAGTTCTTAGCCTACAGCCTGTCCTTTTGAAGTGCAAACCCACTAATGTAGCAACACCTCTACTGAACAAGAAATCGTCAAAACATTTCAAAAAAGTTAACAAAAAAAAAAAAAATTAAGCAGCAGCAGCCTTCTCTTGAACAACAGACTGGATGACGCCGGCTCCCACAGTCTTACCACCCTCTCTGATAGCAAACCGCATCCCTGTTTCAATTGCAACTGCCATGATCAATTCAACATCCATCTTAACTCTATCTCCTGGCATAACCATCTTGGTCTCCTCATCCTTTTCATTCATGATTGCGGTTACCTTTCCTGTGACATCAGTGGTACGCATGTAGAACTGAGGCCTGTACCCCGCAAAGAATGGCGAGTGCCGGCCACCTTCTTCTTTTTTCAACACATACACAATTGCAGAGAATTTACTGTGTGGGGTGATGGTGCCAGGTTTGGAAATAACCATCCCTCTATTGATATCAGCCTTTTGAATACCACGAAGGAGAATCCCAACATTGTCCCCAGCCATGGCATCATCCAAAATCTTCTGAAACATTTCCACACCGGTTACGGTAGTGGTGCGGGTCTCCCTGAGACCAACAATGTCCACAGTGTCACCAATCTTTACAGTACCACGCTCAATACGGCCAGTGGCAACGGTACCACGACCAGTGATGGAGAAGACATCTTCAACAGCCAGTAAAAAGGGGAGGTCGACCTGTCGTTGGGGAATGGGAATGTAGTTGTCAACAGCTTCCATGAGCTCAAAGATTTTATCAACCCACTGGTTCTCACCACGCTTGATGCTTGGGTTGGCCATGAGCGCCTCAAGTGCAAGAAGGGCCGAGCCTGAGATGATTGGGATGTCATCACCAGGGAACTCGTATGAGGAGAGCAGCTCCCGGACCTCAAGCTCAACCAGTTGAAGCAACTCCTCATCGTCGACCTGGTCTTGCTTGTTCATAAAGACAACCATGTTTGGCACACCAACCTGTGTAAATTTTTTATTTTAGCTAAAGATTTTTTTTGTACAATGAAAAATTTTCAAACCAATAATTACCGAAGGGGCACTAAATAATTTCAAGGTTCGTAGTTGTTTGACAAAATCTCACTTAGACAAAGCTGTAATATGTCAATTACTCTTACACGAGAAGCCATTATACTCATTTTTCTTATAACCTATTTGCTAACAAAACAACTTTTAATTGTTGAGGGACAATGTAGTAAAGCTAAGTTATTTTAATAGTTAAGTTCAATGTACCACTATGCAATGATTGTTTAAAACAAATAAATTATATATATACTGCAAGACAAAAATACACTGTTGTCTGACAAGTCATATATGCTCCACAAACAAAAAATGACTAATTATCATAGGGGCATGAATATAGAGTTTTCAATTCAGCATTTTCTGTGTACGGCAAATTTTCGACTACTATTTTCGGAATTGACTAAATCTGCTAAGCCTACTACCTACCTAGAGCAAAATTGTACCTAGAAATGCTTCTTTCTAGTAACTAAAATTAACACAAATTAAAACCCAAGATTCCTAATGCATCTAACTAAACATATCTCAGTAGTTCACAACCACCAGACCAGAAACACTGAAACCTCTCATTCTCACCTGCTTAGCAAGAAGAATGTGCTCCTTAGTCTGAGGCATGGGCCCGTCAGCTCCAGACACCACCAAAATGGCACCGTCCATCTGTGCAGCACCAGTAATCATATTCTTCACATAATCGGCATGTCCCGGGCAGTCGACATGGGCATAGTGCCTGGCCTCTGTCTCATACTCCACTGTGGCAGTGTTAATTGTAATACCACGGGCCCGCTCCTCCGGTGCGGCATCAATCTCATCGTACTTCTTGGGTGTGCTTCCACCGACGTTGGCAAGAGCCATGGTCAAAGCAGCAGTAAGAGTGGTTTTGCCATGGTCGACATGGCCGATTGTGCCGATGTTCAAGTGGGGCTTCTTCCTCTCAAATTTACCACGGGCAGCCCGGATTATGAGACGGCTACGCCGAGAGCGGATTTGGAGGTTAGTAGAGGGGTGTGGCTTGGCAGTGAAGGAGGCAGACGTGGAGAGGGAGAAAGAGGAAGAAACATAGAGAGAGGCTCTAGGAGAGCAGCGGTGGCGCTTAGAGGAGTAAGAGGGAAGAAGGGTTTTGGAGGAGGTGAGAGAGGTGATGGAAGCCATTGGAAATGGAGATGGAGAGGGAGGCGGAGAGTAGAGGAGATGTGACTTGGCGAGTGAGAGAGAGCCTGAGAGGAGAGGAGAGGAGAGGGGAGGGGAGGGGAGGGGAGGAGAGGAGAGGAAGCCTTATCTAGTGGTGGGAAGTGAGATTTGGGGCAAAAGGAGGAAGGGATAACTGATAAGGAGCGCCTCAGGATGGAGAAATGGAGGGTCTCATTGTTCGCGATTCACGACAAAATCAAACGGTTCGTTTGTGTAACCGTATCTCTGCCGCAATTTTTTGCAAAGATGTTCGATCGTTATTATATAGGGCTGCTAACACGGCGGTTCACGGATACTATTGCATATTTACGAGGTGAATTATTTTTTGGTTTTTGTTGAAGTTCAATTCAAGTTTAATTGCTAAAATTGAATTGGATTAATTATGGACAAATTATGAATTATTATGGACAAATTGTGAACTAATTGTAGACTCAATGTGAGATTAAATGAAAATCTGTTCAAACATTCCAATAGATTAACCAAGTTTAAATTTTTTTTCACCGAGAGAACTAATTTATTCGCACAAAGAAACCTAAGTTATTCAATAAAGTGATTAAATAGTTTTCATTTAAAGAATATTGTGCACTGTAGTGTTCAGAATCATGTCTGCATGATTAATTTATGGACAAGTAGTGAATATTATTCGGTTATAAGATGAACTAAACATTGACTGAATATTAGTAAATAATTATGAGCTTGATTTGATCATGAATTTCAATTTCTCATCTGCGGACTGGACTAGACATGAACTGAAACTCATCCATTAACAGCCCTACTATTATATAATGATTCAGAATTTTTTGGTATTAAATTGGAACAGTTAATCATTGATCCCATGATCTATACTAAAATACAGCATTCTGCTGTCAAAAAAGATGCAGCAGATGATTTCGTTTCGTTGATTTGGTTGTGAACTTGTGTTGTTTTGTATTTTTGTTTAGTGTAGCGAGCAGAGCACGATGATGGATGATTGATATGACATTTGAGATTGTTGGGCTGGGATTAATTTGCGGAAGAGGAAATTTGGAAATGGCCGAATGGGATTTCCTGGTATTATTGGGATTTCCTGGTATTATTGGGTTTCTTTATATTTTCTGGAGTACATCTGAGGTGATCCGTTGATGAAGAGGTGCCACAACCCACAAGTACAACAAATGAGGCTCACGAGGCGGAGATTTACAAATGAGGCTCTCTTTGTTTGGAAATCGAATCTGATGCTGCGCGGGATGGTGTAGCGCAGTATTTGGACCGTCTGATTTTCACTGAATACATCAAGATTCGTGTCAAAGTATAAATAACTCTCTGATTTTCATCGCTGACGGTCGATCGCGAAATTGACGATAGTGCTACAGCAGATTCGAGTCCCTTTGTTTGAGATGTGTGCTATTTACAAATGATCCGTGTTGAATGAACTGGTGGACTGACTCGACTCATTTATGCTTCTAATTCTACAACCATCAGCCATGGCCATGTGCAGATTCGCATGTTAGAGGAGAACTGACGAACTGTATCCTTTGCTGAGTATTTTAACTCAGCATTATTGAATTTTTTATCTGAATCGTCGGATTAAATCTCGATAGTTGATAATATAAGAGAGTAAACGTTGATACTTATTTCGACGATTTAGATCAAAACCTCAGCTCTCTCTGAGAAGAAAATTCATGTCAATTCGTTACGGAGGTGGGCTCATAAATCAATTTAAGAACAATCCTTCAACTAGTGGGCAGTGGCATTAAAATAATGAATAGATTATTATGATTTTATTAGTGTTCATATATGCATTATTATTTATAAATAAAATATTTTCATCAGTTGTTAGATTAACGTATTTTTATATGGCCCTCAATTTTCACTAACTTGCAAATTTACACTTTATTTTGAGAAAGAAAAGTCAACTTCAAATAAAGGGAACATGTCAAAATTCTACAAATTACAAAATATAGGAAGATGTATTGTGTTTGTATACCTTAAATCCTTTATCCCTTCATTGATTTCGAGGGTCGGATCTAACAAATAAATATTCTTTCTGTTAGCTAATTTTAGGGGAGAAATCAGAGATTTTTTAAGTTCGAATTTAATGATGAGGTTGAGATCAAGTTCGAACACAAATTTATGAAAATTCACTATAATATAATTAAAAGCTCATTTTTTACTGCAAAAATAACTAAAATTATATGATATTTTATTTTTTTTAAAATCAAGTCCGATCACTTATTAGAACTTGTCCATAAATAACTCCACTAGTTGATGCCTTATGGACTAAAGCAAAAAGATAAACAATTCTCATTAGTCAACAAAAGTAAAGGAGTGATTTCCTTAAACTTAAAATTCTTATCCAATTTTTTATTTCGTTATTATTATATTACTAGTTTTAAAAAAGAGGGGATGGGTAACAATTAAAAAAAACAAAGATTTTTCCACGATCATCTCCGAACGATCATTTTGTACGTTCCCAATCATTCTAATAGCATGATTTTGTTTATAGAACATTTATCATGTTCTAACATTGGAGTTTTTTGCAAGTTTTTTTCCGTTGTTATTTATATTTTTTATTATTTAAACGATTTATTATAATTTTATTATAATAAAGAAGTTTAAAATTTAATTTTTTCGCACGAAGCGCAAGTCGTACGTCTAGTTTACAATCATTTATGTATGTTTCCAACCATCCTCATTTTGTTAGGTCTCATACTCACATAATTTCATTAAAAAGGGGTAAAAGACGGCTCGAAATTTGTAATAATGATTTGTTTGAGATAGATTATAGATTTATAGAAAATGTACTCGGCTCGCTTGAGTTGCTAATGAGTAGACTTTGTACATTGCGCTTACATCTCTGCTCCTAAATTCTAGATAGTTTATTATTTAATAATTTTGCTTTAGAATTTCTTATTTAATAATTTTGCTTTAGAATTTATATACTATAATGTGATTTAATTATTGATTAAAATTGACCGGTCTCCTTTAACAGAGGTTGTCAAGAGCCTAAAGGTACTGCTTCATTGCACACTTTTTTTTTCTTTATGGTTTTTTTTATTTTGTTTCTTTATTTACAAGTGTACAAGTGCAAATATTTCTAAAAGAAATCCATAGTAATTTGTTCTTTTACAACTAAAACATAACTTGCAGGTAATAACAAAATTCTGCTCTGATCAGATTGCTAAATATGCATTCAGCATGCTTATCTCAACAATAGACGTAAAGTCTCTTCTGTGCATAAAACTAACATTATGAAGTTTTCTGATGGTCTTTTCTTAGAATCCTGTCGTAATGTTGTCTTTATGTATCGAAGCATCGAGCATAATGAAATTATTGTAGACAACTGTTGTATGCAGCTTGTTTCAAGGCCTGAGAAATTTGATGTTATGGTGTGACTGTCTCAAACTCTGGATCTGTTTTAAAAGTTTAATACTGATTTGTTCCTTTAATAGTACAGGATTTGAATCATTGCTGCTGATTTCACAGGTGTAACACCGAATCTTTATGGAAATCTGGTCGCTAACACTGCTGCAGGCTTTGTGGGAGGCACTGGTGTCATGCCTGAAGGTAATTTTTTTTGAAGTTTATCATAATTGCAACATAATATATGTTTTGTGTTGCTAGCTGGTTCAATATGAGTCTGATCCAATCAGTTCTTTAGGCTCTTCTGTGCTCACATGTTCAAGCTAAAATAGAAATGGTACATAATTATTAATTAGCACACGACAGACATGATCTTGCTCTGGTTCATTCTGTTATTTACTGGCATATGCTAAGATTGCTAGTATTCAGCTGTGGCTTAACAGCTTCTTTCACAAAATACTAAGGTGAAGGCAGACGAGAAAAATATTTCTTGACCAAAAAGTTTGTCTTGCAGGCAATGTAGCCATGTAGGCGAAGATTGCGCCATATTTGAACAAGGCACGTCGGCTGGAAATGTCGGAGAAAATTATTAAACATACGAAGGTAAATCCAGTAGCCATTCTTCTATCATCTGCAATGATGTTGCGACATTTGCAGTTTCCTTCGTTTGCTGACAGAATTGAAAATTCTGGCAAGCATGTAGTTGCTGAAGGAAAATTCAAGACAAGATTTCGGTGGCGATTGCACCACACAACAAGTTGTCGACGATGTTATTGCTAAATGCTAATCTCGACATGTTGTAATTTTAGTGTAATATTTTATAATTTATGAAACTCTGCTTATGTTTTACATAGCAGGTCCCAAGCCGGAAAATGAGGTTGTAACAGGCTTGACGAGTTAATGTAAAAATTCGGTTAATTTTATGAAAATAAAAATCAATATGAACTTCATTTCTAGCCACGCCAAACTTGTTTGGGACAAAAGGTATTGTTGTTACTGTTGTTGTCGTCGTTGTCGTTGTTGTTGTTGTATTCTATAATTTGTGAGGCAGCACTTTTGTAGAAATAATAAAACAGTTGAGGAGATTTCTCATGTTGTTTCATCAGATTTCTTTTTTTCTGCTAAGAATTGAAGAATTGACAAATGTGCACAAACCAGTTACTATCACTTTAGTATTGATTCAATTAGGAAAAGCTTTTTGTACTCTACAATGTTAATTTAACCTCTCTGTTTATTCATCATTTTTAAATTTACTTTTCTTCGTTTACTATTAGAAGAGGGAATATAATTAGGTCTTCGTTTCCAGCCATATTTTTCATGACATTAGAACGAATGATATGTTTTACATTTTTTTATTTAAAAAAGACGGTATAGAAAACACCAGTACTTCAGCTACAAAACTAATGCACTATTTCTACGCCATACAAAGAAATGGCATAAAATATATCATTCATTTTATGCCATTGAAAATCAAATGCACTCTTTTCTCAAAAAAAAAATTTCATATTTTTTCTATTAACAAGAAATACTGGCTTTCTATTCCAGTCTAAATTTCACGGGCTTGCAACAAAATTATTCAAACAAACATACATTAGAGGTAAATTTAGACATTACCAAGTCTGGTCTTCGTTAAAATCCAAATGAACAAAATTGGATGCAGACCTACTAAAAAAGAAAACATTTCCCCTTTTAACTAATAGATATTGAACTAAATTCAGAGTTTAAAGTTATTAAGTAAACAAAAGATTAACTTAACACTTTTCTTTTAATTAAATCCGCCCGTTCTACTTGCAAACAAAAATAGAAAAGGAAAAAAAACATCTCCGAGTCATAAAGCTTTTCCACTTCCAAGAATACATAAAACACATGCAATTTTTTGCTCGTTTTCGTTTACCCCACCTCCAAGAATACATATCCACCATATTGTGTGGAGTGAAATAACAATCAAATAGTTCATACAACTTCAAAATCTGCGTACATAAATCTCAAATTTGTGTAAACCATTCAATTACTTTTTCACTCTACGGAATATTCCGTGGGACGTGAATTCCACCTCCAATGCACTACAAAAAGGTACTAAACAGAAACAGATATGATCTAAAATTCTTTGATGGGGTGCAGCTAATAATTTAAACAGACTAGTGTAACAGTAAGATCTAAATATGTATTATCACAATGCATGTTAACATACCAGAAACAAGCTTACTGATGGGCACACAGAGTTCTCGCTAACTAAATAAATTGCATGATAACAGCAACATTTAAATACAATTTCAAGCTCCATACCAGGAGAACAAAATACATCGAAAATCAACAAACAGCTCCTCTAATACAGAGGTATAGAGCTGATACCTCTATTGAAAATATTTCACTACAGGAGTTCTCAGAATTTTATCCTTCCCTCCATCCCTTACATTTGTTGACATCATGTCCACTTCATTCTCTTTCAATTGTCAATGTGCTAGCACTTGCTTGTGTCCATGTTCGTCTCTTTATGTCTCCCAGGACACAACACAACAGAGAGTAGGCTAACACAAGGAAAGGGAGTAGGATACCAACATGTACCATGTTATGAAGGACCCAAAAGGTGCATCATAAGGGAGTTTTAGAGGACGGAGAGCATTGCCTCAACTATCCAATTAGGGGAGCAGTTTGTAAATTCTGGATATAAAAACATGCAACCACACCCCCACAAACGCATGGTCGTGCAAGAGCTATAAAAAATGCAAACTAAATTACAATTTACTACCCAGGTTTAATGGCTTGAAGCAAACCTGTATCTCTTCTGTCAATAGTCTCCATATAGCACATGCACTTCCTAATTCTACTCAAAATAGTGTCAATTACAGTAAAATATTAGAATGCAAAAAGAAAAGGTACACCTAGTTTGACAATGACTTTAGTAAGGTCCTTGGGCTAGACCAAATTGGCAGCTCGATTAGCATATTAGCCAATTGTTCTTCTCTTTCTTCACAAAGAACATCAACCTCAGAACACATTTCTTCTATCTTCCTGAAAATAGCCTCTTGGCACTCCACCTACACTTCCATAAAAGTAACTCAATCATTAGCCTCTTTAAACCATATATCTTTATTAAGTGAAGCACATGCACTCGAGAAAAATAGTCTACCACAATAGGTCTTAATGATGTGCCATATCAAAAACTTGTTTACCTGGTCCAAATTCACACAATTAATGCACTTACACGACCAAGCTTTTGAAAATTTATGTTCCAAGTTTTTAAGCCAATACACCATACTTACACCACACCTGGTAGATACCTTACTTAATATGCAAATATGAATTTTGCATTTAAGTCCAAGAAAAATTTACTATAGCACCATTTCACAAGTATTTCTATGTAAACACCCTAAAATTACTATCAACATTAGATTCTACAATTATAAATTAGTTTGCTTAGTAAATTAAAAGTCTTCAAAATCGAAGATCTCAATTCTGCACAGTAAATAATATAGAGAAAACCCTAAACCCTTATTTTCAGTAAAGAATTGCTCTTTAGCCTTTACCATCTCCGAAATCCGTACCTGTATCAAGAGCTCATCAATCGAGCGGTCATGACCTCGATCCTCTAACTGCCTCATGGATTGAGACACATCAACCTTTTCAGACCCCAAATTCACAGTAGGTTGCGCAGGCACTTGCTCAGAGAGCTGATTTACAGAAGACGAGAGCCGTTCCCACTTTTCGAGCTCTTGTTTATACTTCTCTCGTAACCCTTTCAAACATCTCAGCCTTTGTTGACGGCGCCGTCGCCTGAGCTCCCTCTCATTCTCCTCCGTCGACTCAGTTACTTCCGTCGCGTCAGACGCGACGGAGGATTGATTCCGGGCATGGCGGCGCGTCCTGTAGATAAATCCATGGTCGTCGAATGCCTCACCCCACTCGTCGGATCCATCTCCGTCCGAGGTCACCGCCATTTTGGGGTTTTGCGAGAATTTGAATTTGGGAAGGTAAGGGAAACGAAATGGGGGCTTTCCCGATCAGCAAATAGCAGAAATGGATAATAAATAAAAGGCCCCAAGATTAAATTGTAGAATTATTGGGTTGGATAGGATAGTTATCATTAACCCGTATTCTATCCCTTGGTGTAAACGGATCGTATAATATCTGATTTTATTCGAATTCACATTTGAAAAATAAAATATTATTCGATTCATATTCGAAGATATTTGTATTCGAAAAGTTTTAACGGATAAAGATACGATTTAGCTATTATCTATCCGTATTCGACAGTTTAGCTATTATCTAATAGTATATGAAGTTATTGAAGATATCTGTATCCGATATTATCTGATTGTATTCAATTCATAACCAAAAATCTTATTATATATATATTATTAAATTTGTATGAAGATTACAAATTTAATTACTTTTAGATATAAATTGTGTTTATATCACGTTTTTTTATAATTCATTGATGCAGTTAGACAAACATATAGCAAATAAGGTTTTTTTTATTAGTAGAATTATATTAATTTCGTATTTGTATTCGTCCGAAATTCGATCCCTATTCGGTATTCGATTAATATCTGATTCGTATTCATATTTGAAATTATCTGAATTTATATTCGTATCGAAAAACTTTTAACGAATAAGAATACGATAAGACAATTATTTATCCGTATCCGATCCGTTTACTGGTTTAGAATCGGAATCCTCTGCGGAACTTTTTTGTTCCGCAGAGGGGAGAACTTGCAATATCCCCCGTTAGATGAAATCCGATGGCTCAAAAGCAAAGTCCATGCAAATATCGCTTAAAAAGAAAAAAAAAAAGGAAAAGTCGCGAATGAGAGCTGTCCGTCTAGAATCATTACGCAAATCCTTCTTCAATAGTCTCCATTACGAACTCTTGCTTTTTCCCACTAAAACCATTCGACGATCCGCTTCGTTCCTCTCTCCGATTGCAAGGTGGGTGCTCTCTTGATCCTCTCATGTTAGTGGTTACAGAATCTCTATAAACAAAGAATCTATTTGAAAATTTGGTTCATTGCTGATGCATCTGATTTGTAATTCAGAGTTGTTTTAGAGGATTCGAATATGTACCTGTTGATGCACTTGCTGCTAACTTATACTTGTTGTTGATGCAGATGTACCTGTTGAGGCTTATTTGACAATGAAAATATATGTTTGCATATGTACCTATTGATACACTTTCTTTCTTTCATGTTTGATAATTTATATATTTATTGATGTACTTTGTAAGTAGTTTGAATAAGCCTGAAGTTTTAGGAGCAAAGGAAGTTAACATAAATGGAAGTGAACCGAAAAAAGTTCGTGTGCTTAGGAGCACTGAAAGTGAACAGAAAAAAATCAGAATTTTAGGAGCCAAATTTTTCTTTCTTTCATGCTTAAGCAGATGGATATATATCAGTATATGAAAATGAGGTGTGCTTGAATTTGCCGTTACTTTTTTCATAACAAAGTGAACATAAATCATGTAAAAAATATTGGTTTTAAACTTGTTTATTGGTTAAAACTTTGAAGTGATTGGTTGTATACTTGGGGAAAATCAAGAACTAAGAACTGAGAACATAAATAAATAAACAGAGAACTAAGAACAAGCATATTACAAGCTTCATTGATGTCTTAATCCATACCACATTTCCTACAATTGGTAGCATATTACAAGCTTCAAATAACATAGAAATTGGATCCCTAATACAATTATAATAAAACATTTCCTCGATTGCTTTGGGGCATAAGACTCTCAAGAATGGGCCTAACAGCAAAGCCATCCGGAAAATAAATACATTTTGATCTTAGTAAACTAAATATTTAAAAATTATTATACAACTTTGTGCCATGCATTGGCCTGGTGTGGCCTTGTGTCTGTCTGTACAGCATACTGAAATTGTCAGATATGAGTATAACAACTATAGGGATAAGACAAACATGGTATATCATAACTCATACCTATCTTGGTGATTCATTTCGATTTGAATTTGATCTTATCATGAGACAACCAAATATTTATATACACATGAACTAAATGAAAATTTGAAGTTCACCTGCAAGGTTTGATGAAACCACTAACATCATGCAGAATTGGCATCGATGTCTTCCTGCTCGGTAGAATGTGCAATAAATTTGCTATCGACTACACAAGAAAATATACAAAATCATTTCGTTAAATAAAAATTAGGAACTCCTAAAGGACAAATATTTGAACTTAAGTTTCCATTCTCTTTATATTATAGTTATGGTTCTTGTAGGGTACCTCAAGTGTATTCAAAATGGCATTGAGGATAGTTGGCAATCCTCTGTTGCCCACATTGTAGGGTACCTCAAGTGTATTTACATGCCAACCTGCATTTGGAGCTTAATTCAGTATCAATTGAAATCAAATATCAATTTGACTCTATGAGTTCATGTTTATATATATAAGAGACCAAAAAATCATTATTTGTGCTATGCTAAAATGCTAAAAGAAAGGAAATGAACAAGTATTTCAACATAGTTTTAAGTTGTTTGCTTAAATTTGTACTATAAGAAAGGAAATGAACAAGTACTTTCCCTCTTAAACTTCACATATTAAAAATCTCATGGTAAAGTTTCTCAGATTTTATATTGGATTAGCAAGATTTTAGGACATCTTCAAGCTGGCAAGATTTAAGATGAAAAAGATCAGATGTGAGAATTTTAGAGCCCAATTTCTCAAAACATATGTAACCAATCAGACCTGTTGCTTAGTGTTTTCTGTTCATACAATATATGTGAATATTTTAATGATAAAAATACTACACGCAATTGCAAAAAAATATTACACTAGATTGCATATTATGAACCAACCAAATAAGTATGCTTTTGGGACTTTCCGTGGATTTCTTATTTTGAGTTATTTCAAGCAACTTTGCTAGCCTCAGTACACGAAGAGCTTTGGGTTCGACTATTTATATCAAAATGAAATTAACAAATTAATAAAGAAATATAGAAGAAAACTAACCATGGAAGAAAGTAGCAAGACTTCCCTTAGGCAAATAATCAAAGACCAACAATTTCTCCCCTTTCGGTCCCAAATAATACGCTCTCAAAGCCAAAAAAATTCTCATTTCTGATTCTCCCAAATGCGCTGACCTCCATCTCAAGTCATCGGCAGCAATCCTGTGAGTGAAATCATTACTTGTACTACTCAGCAATCAGCGAAAATATCACAAAAAATCTCGTTGCGAGGTTGCCAGATCTAGGGTTTAGGGTTTACCAGATCGGAGTCCACGACGCTTGGCCTCCACAACCACTTCTCGTCTCTCCTCTCTTGCTCGATCAGAACGCGCGCCACTGATCATCTGCCTTTCCTCGATCTCTTTCTCTCTCTCTTTCGTGAAGTTTTTTGGAGAAAAAGAAATGAGACGAGAGGAAACAAATTATGTCATTAAAGAGGTCAGGCAGTTTTCGGGCAGGATTTTTTCTTTTTTCTTTTTTTTAAGCAATTAATTCAGCGATATTACATATGAACCATTCGATCTAATCTAAAGGCTGAGAATCGAAGTTCTCCCCTCTGCGGAACAAAAAAAGTTCCGCAGAGGATTCGGATTCCATCCCTACCCCCACCAGGCCACCATATCTTTGACAGTTAAGGCTTGATCTAATCTCCACTGCGGAGGATTTGTTATCATATAAATTAACAGGTATTTCTAAAAGTAAAGCCCGTTAAAGGCCTGGAAGACATATAAGCTATTTAACAATTGGGTACTAGCCTAAGAAAATTAGAAAATGGATACTGAAAGTGGGCCCATATCTCCTAATATTCCTTTCTCCTACAAAGCATTAGAAATTGCTCGAACGGGGGAGTTTCTCTTTCTCCCAACTTCCCAAAACCCTAACCCTACAGAACAGAGACAACGCATCCGCCATGGCATGCACGCTCGATTTTCGCTTCCTCGACGAGGGTCTAGGTGGAGCGAAGAGCAAGAAGCGTAAGAGAGCACTTTCCGACGATGCTCCTCATGCTATGGATCTCGACGAACAGGACCCAGCCGCCACCGAGCGTCCGTCGAAGCTCGCGGCGATCCCCTCTGACGATCCAAACAATCCAGTGTTTGGTCGACCTACCTTCGACGGCGTCATAGCAGGGAGAGTCTCTGGTCGCAAGTGGAAGCAGCCCCGAACGCATCGCGCCTCTGCGAAGGCGGTTACGCTCCGCCCGAAGTCGTTTGAGCTTCGTGCGAAGGAGAAGAAGGATAAGCAGTTGTACAAGGAGAGGATAATGGAGCTGAAGGAAGAGATCAGGAAGAATAAGGTGGAGAAGAGAAGGTTGAGGGAGGAGAGGGAGAAGAAGAAACAAGAGAATGTTTTAAGATCAGGGACTAAATTTCAAAAGATTTCGAATCCGAAGACTCTGAAAAAGATTAACAAGTCGAGGGAGAGAAAGTTGCTTAAAGTTGTGCCTGATGAAATTTTCGCAGGTGGTAAGAAGAAGTAAGAGTTAAGAAGGATATCAGTTTGTTTAAGGTTTTCTTTTCTTTACTGTACTTCGTGCAATTTTGTTTCAATTTTGGTGTTCCTTGTACTGGCATATATTACTGAGGAGATTATGACTGAAATTGCTGAATTATTGTTGACTTTGTTGAGCATTAGTTTGTGTCGTGGTCTTGCTTTCTAGTGATTTTTTAATATATTACACTTGAATTGCTTACATTAAGATTGTGGAATGCTAATTGATTCACCAAATATAAACTCAAGATACTGGTTGATTCACCATATATTGAATGTAACTGTTGACTTGTAATTTGAATGGAGTTCTGTTGCATATTGCTATTAGTTGGGAGGAATATTGACAGTTTTGTGTAAACCCAAGTATTCCAAGGATTTTCAGGTCTGATTAAATTAGGGAGCCAATTTGAGAAAGGGAAAAGGAAAACTTTCTATTTGCACTTCTGATTAGTAGTGGGTTAAGGAGCATTTGCATAAGGAGGGGATTGGTACCAGTGGCCAAGCGGGATGGTACCAGTGTTGGTACATGTTCATAACTGAGATAACAATTTGTCATTTGTGATCTGATGTTGAGTATTTTTTGTGGTTCATGTTTGAGTGAAAGAAACTCCCCCTATGTTGTTTTTAGTTTATTTACATACCCCGTCTCTAGTAAAAAAGGATGGTTGTGAACTTGTGATAGGTTCCGTGAGCCAATGTAAAATTTCAGTCATTCTTAAAGAAATGAAATCCAATTGATTACTCTAATTGAATTTCATCAGAACCAAATACTTTGTTCTTGTTGTTGAATGTTTGCTTCAAAGCCAGTGTCATGAAAACCACTATTCTCATGAAAAGAGAAACAAGTAATTGCCTAAATAAACATAAAAGAGTATTTAAAGTATCAAACTCTGAGAATTATTCTAGTTATTCCTTTTTGGCAAGTGGTAACATCCTGATCTATCTGAGTATATTCTGGTGTCATGATAATTCTCTGCACTAGTCTGATATATTCTAGTTATTCCTTGTCAGTAACGTCTTGATTGGTCTTTTAATCAAAATGATGAGCTTGTAAGAAAAATCTACCCCAACTAAAGAGGACTGTGCCAATCTTTTTATTTAGGTATTTAAGGTGTGCTCTTCTCATGAGTTAAATTCAAAGTGTAGCTCTTGTCAGTGAATTGTAACACGGGTTGTGTCAGGGAATATTTAACAATGAACTGCTACTCAGAGAGTATTATCATTATGGTTCTCTGTTCTCTGTAATTCAGCCCGTCTAACGTTCACAACGCAACGAAATTATATAATTGCGTTTGCGTTTTTTTTATTTTGAACGTTCAAACTTTTTTTTCCGTTTTCGTTTTTTCAAGCAAACGAAACTGTTTTTTGTTGCACTGACTATTTTGTTTCAAAAGAACGATCGAAACGATTTTAACGGTCAAAATTTTGATCGTTTAAAGTTTGAACAAAATAACAGATCAATCTTTAGCACACACGGTAGCTCAATACACAAATAACAAAAATCTCTGATATTCATCACTAATACCTCACAAAGTAGCACATGATTCAAGAAAAAATAACATTTAACATAACAAAATCACAAATAACATCTCACATAGTAGCAAACAATATCTCACCCACTGGGATCCATCAAATCTATTATTTCAATTTCTCCTTTTTGCTCGTCAATTAGTCATGGCGGCAATGAAAAGTTAGAAATATACGAAGGCGGTCAGCATAAAATGAAAATATACGAAATTAACGAAATATACGAAAACGCAAATAGCTATGCTCGTTTTAGTTGCATTTAGCGAACGGAAATTTTAAAATTTGCGTTTGCGTTTTGTTGGTCTAACGAAATCATTTTTCCTACCGTTTGCGTTTTCGTTCGGACGAAACGAAACGAAAACGGCGCAAACGGCCTTCTGTTTGCAGGCCTATCTGGCTATCTGTAATGCTGTTTTACCAAACTTGCAAACTTAGTTTAGCGACGACCTTGATTAGTATCTGTATGAGTATTCGATATTCTGCTGGCAAGTTAGACACACATATTGTTTTACTGATTACCACTTTACCAGGTATCAACTGAACATGCCTTTGTTTATGCTGGTGAGTTCTGGTTTAGATGATTAAAGACAGTGTACTAGAAGCAAACTGTGACAGGAATCATTAGAAGCTTAAGCATTGTATCTAAGTAATGACACTCTCTCGTTAGTTAATTACATAGTTAGTTCCTCAGGCTCCCATTATTAAGAAACTGAAATGCATACAAGAACACACTTGGTTCAAATAATTAATAGTTAAATTTAAATAATTACAGCTCCATAAAATCATGAGGGTTTACCATCATATGTTACTGTAACATTACCAGAAAGAAAAAGAAAAAGAAGGAACTTGTTAAAATTTGCATCAAGGACAGTTTCAGAATAAACAAATGAAATGAACCAAGTAATTATCATGAACCGCCAGCTTTAGAATACTATTATATAAATGGGAAACTTTAGTGCTCATCATATACTACAGGAGAAAAAAATACAATCATGCCCAAACAGGAAAACAGTGAAAAAAGAAAAAAGAAAAAAGAAAAATAAGACAAAAAAAGGAAGAAAATGAACAAAGTACATTCTCGGACCATTTTGCTCAATCCCCATTTTATCAACCGCTCAACCAAAACAAGTTCGTGTTCAAAGGGTTTATAGTAGTTGCAATTTCTGTTCAAAGACTCAATCAACCGTTGAATTGAGATGAATAGATGCACACATCTCCAAGTAAACCTAGACAAAATTCATTTCCAATGGATGATTAAGTCTTTGGATGTAGAAGATATATCTTCAAAACCCTTTGAACCATCAGTGCTAGGGTTTTACTTTGTCTTCTTCTAGTGCCAATGTGGCGCCTCGAAGGTTCTGTCGACATCTACAGAAACCCGCTTCTACCATTGCTAAAGTGCAGTAAAAGAAGAAACACAAAACAAATGGGAAAAGGGTATGAGAAATGGTTGTGAGTGGAGATACATAATATATATACTGACCCGAGGAATCTAAAGTTTCATGGAATTAAGAGAAAAAGGAGAAGAGATTGGTCCAAAGTCTAATACTTTATTCTGTACCATTGCGAATGTTTGCATTGCAATGCAAGCATGTTGAGAACCCCTAAGCTTGCGCATGCTAAGGTGTCTTCTTGCCTTTTTCTCTAAAGGCAGTGGAAACGGCATTTGTGTCAGCCAATGTGGCCCCAAAGTCCCAAACCAAGTTTGAATAGGTCTTTCTTAGTTCTATTTTTTATGCTTGGCTACCTCAAAGTAATGCAACCTTTTATTCCCAAGATAAATTTTATACTTTTCTGAATACAGGGAATGGAACATACGATTCAATATGATCTTGTAATAGAGTTATTATGGGGAAAGTATTTTTGTATTAATGTATTATAGCATGCTTGTGTAAGGTTGTTTCCTTCAATAGTATTGTTGTCCACTCTGGAAATTCCCAAATCCCAACACAAAAGGTTACCATCAATTTTCTTTGAATAGTATTAGGGTATAGTTTGTAGAATCTCCGAGTTCAGTGACAGTAAACTGACATCATACTGATTGGTTTATGAGCGATTGAGTGTAGACTCTGTAGTGAAACTGATTTGGTGCTGCGCGGAACGGTGTAGTACACCACGTGAGCAGTTCAATTTTTATTAATTGCATCAAAATTTGTGTCAAAGCTTAGAGGAGCTCTGATTCAGATCCACTATGTAGTGTTTATTATAATATTTTTCTTCACGTAGTCGGTGTATTTATTGTTTTTTAAATTAATTGCTCATATGTCCTTCACAAATATATAATTACATATTTCTATAACTTCAAATTTACTTATTTTCCTCATCAATACAAAAAACTTTCACATTTGCTATTTTCTTCGTCAATTAGAATAATCTTTGTCAAATTCACTTAAGACATCCTTAATCTTCTAAGAAAATTCAAATTTATCTAGTTCAAGCTCCTCCACTGAAAATTCATCAATCCTCACCTTTCCTAACCAGTAAAAAACTAAAAATTGCAGTTATTTTCTCTGATTACAAATACACCTACACTCTCAACCTTGACCCCAAGAAAATGAATAAAATAAATTTGGAGATATCTCCTTGTTTCTCTTGTCCTCGACTGCCAGACGACGTGGTCGATGACTAGATCCGTCGAATGTGCGGAACGATCACGAAAGATAACGGTTTTGCTGACTGTTTTGTTTAATGAACGATTAAGAAATTTTGTTTCGTTAGCTATTTTGTTAAAAAACGATCAAAATGATCTGAACAACTCATAACGATCAAACTCATTTTCTACGCTCTTCATTCATCTCCTCTCTCATTATACTAAAGCAAATCAGATATCAGTGATGGACTATTTTTAACAATACACAGAAGTCAAATCCTTCATCTCCTCGTTCGAGCAATCCTTCATCCCTCTCATCACATTTTCTCAACACAATCATTTTCTCTGAAATCAAAACAATTCTAACAATATGCGTTCACAAACGAAACTACGAAACAAAAGATTACGAAAAAATATATTTTCGTTAATCGTTTCGTTATTTAAACGAAAGAAAATTTATTTGATCGTAATCGTTTTATTTGTCACGAAACGAAACGAAACGATTAAACGACCATCCATTGACAGCCCTATCGATGACAATTTGTCTGATCTACTCTGACTAAAGAGGACATCATTTTGGTAGTTGTTGCCAAAGTATCAAATTGGGATATATCGTCGTTCCGCTTATTTCGACAATTTGACACAAGACAATATCATAGCGATTTTTGGGCTTTTGCACTTGATTTGTTGATTGTATTGTTGTTTTTTGTTGTTGTTGTTCAGTACAAGATGGTGGTCAAGTGTTTAAATTTTATTATAAGACAATCAAATAAATGTGATCTTTTCAATTATAGAGAGAAAATTGAAAGAGAAATACAAGAACAAAAAAAACACGAAACAACAAAAACACGAAATCAAAGAACTAAAAAAGAGATACAAGCAACAAAACAAAACAAAACAAAACCTAAAATTTGACAAGACGATCCTTCTCAATCATCACCAGACTTCCAAAACATACATCATTGTCGCGACATACCATCAATCAACTATCTTGGATACACCACAAGATCCTTCGCACATTCAAAAGTGACATTGTGGCATAATTTCTCTTCAAAGATGAAAGTCAAGCCCTCAAATTTTACTATATATTATAAAATAAACTACAATATACATGCATTTAGTTCTGTTTTCTCATGTGAGTGAGTACCGACACACCTCGGATCTTCGACTTTTCTCATCGAAACATCTCGTACGTTTGTGCTTGTAGAAGCTCGCACCGCCACATGGACTCACTGGATCTGTGAGGACTCGTTGCTAAACCTCTGAAGGCCACAATCGCACAGCTACACATCCTTGTTAGGATTAGAGTTTCAGTGTTCTCCTCACGGCCCCCTCCAACGAATTGAAGCTCGATACTGTTGCTGTTGCTCACCGCTGAAGAATTCCATGGATGGAGCCGACAAGAAAGGGGAAGGGGAGGAAAAGAGGGGTGAAAGGAGATGCCGAGCCGAAACGAGAGATGGCTATTAGGAGAAAGCAACAGTGCGATTTTCCTCCTCTTTTCCTCCACAACACCGAGCTTTGAGAGGAAGCGTAAATAATTAGCATATGCCAATTGAAAAGAGAGATACATTTTGCAAAACTTGTACCGTTTACTTTGGCTTGCATCTGATAATAACAACTTGAACAAGCAAGTAACATTGATCAGATTTTTATTTCTTAGGAGCACATGATGTACTTTAGGAAGAGGACAGTGAAAGAGCTTGTGAGGTTAAGAGCTAATTAGAAATAAACTATTTGGAACCCTGATTTGAACAACTTAATTTAAGCTTGGACATGCAATGGAAAAATTAAGTTGATGAGCAACAAATTAAAAGGTACCTGTATTTCTCTGTGACCATTTGGGATAAGTCATTTTGAGATGGAAGTGAAGTGTTAGTGAAGATCAGAGATGGAAGACATCTTTCCAATTTGGTGTAAAGTATCATTCAGGAACAATCAAGATTCTGATTAGTGACCAAATATCTATTTACTAACAAATCTAAAATTTTCTTTTCCTAATTAATGATTGGATTCTATTTACTGACAAAAACAATTTTTTTAATTTGAATCGCGGAATTGCAAAAATCATCCAACATTTTCAAAATCAATGACCAAATTTCATAAATCAATAAGAAAAAATTAAATTAAATGACTTAATTGTGTATAGAGTTTTACCGATGAATAATGAAGCTAAAGAGCAACCGAGTTCAAGTCAGCCACTTTCTTCTCCTTTCCTTTCAAGCAGTGCACCTCCTAGACAGCGATGTCGAAAAGCACGAGAGGAAGTCGAGAGAAAGAGAGCGACAATAAAGTGTAGCATGTGGAAAACCCTAGAATTAAAACAGTCGAATTCTCGAGAGAGAGAAAGAAGAGTCGATTTCGACAACAAAGTGCATAAAACATCTGATCCCCTTCTGAACTCTTATGTTCTTTCTCTTCGTGACTCAAATCACGACTCGACTTCACCTCTCCGTGTCCCCGCAACGCAAAGCTGAAGGTTCAAAGCTCCCTTGATTTTGACACCGTTTCCCATCACGCGAACCTCTCCGCTTTGCTCTTTCTCTGCTCCGCTGCCTCCTTCATATCGGTATCGTAGTACGAACAAAATAAACTCAAATAGTCAAAATAATTCTAAATTAAGAGTAGTGAAAATTGAAGTTTACGTATCATCAAGCTTTTAAATAGCGACGATAAAATGACGATATAACAATTTTAACATTTTTTGGAGCTATAACGCAAGATATATTGAAAAATATGATTTTGGCGATTTTTCATGATATACGAATTTCGTGGTAAAGCAGCATGATATAGCGATTTTAGCGGCGATATAGCAGTTTTAGCGGTGATATAAATGTTTTTGTTGTTTAATTGTTATTTTTTTAGCAGATCAAGTTTTAGGTGACTTATTTATTTTTTTTCTATGTACTTCTGAACTACCAAAATACTTTCTTATGAATTATTCAATATATTAGTCTTTGAAAATGTATTTTTTGATAACAAATTAATAATATATGTTATTATTAAGCATATAAATTATATTAATTATAATTTATATTTTATATCATTTGAAATAAAGTGATATGATATAAATAAATATTGATATGGTAGTTTATCGACTCTTTTATCATCAATAAAATGCTAAACGCTAATTCACCCCTTCACCGCTAAGTCTTGCGAATCGCTAAATTACCTACTTAATCTAATACATATTTTTATTATAAAAATTGTGATAATTGATAACTATTGAATATTTTTTACCATTTAATTATGTAATTTGAACTTAAAATTAATTATTTAAAAATTAAGGCCCATTTCTCGATTTTTTTTTAGTTTCGCCATTGTTTATAATTGAGTGTCTATTAGACCCAAACCTTTAATGTAACCTATCTCTCTGCTCTCTTTATCATATGATTCAAGAAATCATCCACCAACTTAAAAAGCAATACATGCACTCAGATGCGGATTCAGAATTCTCGTCAGGGGTTCAAGATTTACGATTTTTTCGGAGTTCGAAATGATAACTTTTCTTATAAAAAATTATCTTATATGATCATTTGTACAAAAATTTTCAAACACATGATAATTTTTTAAAAACTTAATATATATAATAATTTCTGAAAAAAAAATTCAAAAAAATTTAGCTGCACCTGCATGCAATTGTATACTTAGATACATAATCAGAGACTTGGGTGCATTATGTTGCACGCAAACTGAGACGGGTGCTAGACTGCTAGTCAAGGAGAGGCTCCCAAAGCGTGCGCATGCGAAGTGCAAAGGCCCCTCCTTTTCTCTCGCTGCGACTCTCTCTGTGGGACTGTCTCCGTCTGTGTGAGAATAAAAGGCAAGAAACGGTGTCAGATGTACAGTGCCCATGTACAGTATACAACAGGTGGGGCTCCAACTACATCCAACTATACAAATAATATATATATATATATAATCCAGCTAACGTACTAACGTTAACGTTAGCAAAATCAAAACCGTACTAACGGATGTTTATCTCGAATTTCAAATAAAAAATGACCGATTCGAACCGTTGAAATTGTTGTCCATACTAAAACCTACGTAGACCAAATTTTACATTTTTTATTTTTTTACTATTTTATCCGAAGCATTTAAGAATGTGTTGAAATTGTAAGTTTTTCTGAATCGTTAGATTAATTCATTTTCAATGCCTCAGATAAAATAGTAAAAAAATTCGAAAAATATAAAATTTGATTCCTACGTAGATTTTAGTATGGACAACAATTTCAACGGTTCGGATCGGCCGTCTTTGATTTGAAATTTGAGATAAACATCCGTTAGCACGGTTTTGATTTTACTAACGTTAGTACGTTAGCCGGATTATATATATATATATATATATATATATGAGAAATGCTTTACAATTGTGGATCATTAGATCACGTTTTGTGATTTGTGCCAATATGATGATCGAAGATCTAATAGTTTACAATTGCAAAGCACAATATCATTTATATATATATACATCCAAGTTGAAACAGAGAATATCAGAGAAGGCGTGGTGTAGACGTGTAGTCGTGTGACAGTGCCCACTTAACTCCAAAGGTTTGAACCTTTTTTATATGCTAAAGTGGTTTTCAGAATTTCAGAGAATGTTGCTGTGATGACTGACAAGCATGTAAAAGATTAAAAAAATATCACTTTTTTTTCAGGTCAAAGAGACAGCGTAAAGGTAAGGTAAACTGCATCCATCGGCGGATCCAACATACGAGAGCAAGTGCTCTATTTTGGAAAATTATTTTCCAAAATACACGGGATATAATATGTTTTTTTCTATAAATATGCTTATAATGAAGAAATTTTAAAAATATGTTTTAATGAAAATAATTTTCAAAAATATATCTAACAATACAACAACAACATCAAAGTCTTTGCTCTCAAATAAATATTAAAAAATATACGTATGACTCAAAATAATTATAATAATATATTTTATATCAAAATCTTTCTCCATCCTATCAAAAATTCTGAAATCATCCCTATTTTCTTTCTTAAATTTTCGCTATATTTGCCTAAAAAATAATGTTGTAATGGTTTCCTTTCTGTCCACCAAAATATTGGATATTGTCAAGATAAAGAATGTCCTCAATATTGTTAAAATAAGCATTGTAGTAATGAGTTGTGTTATGGTGCTTGATCAAGCAATGAGTTGTGCTATGGTTCAAAATTATGCGAATTATATCCAAATCCAAAGTATCTTGATCGAATTTGTTAGTCAAAAAAATTAAAATAAGTGAATACGTTAACTGAAGTATCGACGCAAATCGAAATCGAATGCGTATCCGATATAAGATACGAGATGATTTCAAATAATCTAGGCAACCTAGCTTGTGGATGGGATACACATGGCAGATTCTTTGGTTCCAAGTCTTTCGAGCATTTGTATGGGGTCCTGATTAAGTAATCTGATCATGGGTTATGGTTAAAGAGCCTCACAATTTTGGAACAGTACCTTAAACCTAGAACGAAGTGACTCATTGCAACTAAAGCAGAATTTCTGACAAAATCAACCCCTACATTTACTAATCAACCTCACAATATAGTTAATACATAAATTCTGGCAAACATATTCGAGCACAAATGGAGATGTATAGTTTACATACAAATTACATACTGTAAATAAAATCAGTTAGCTCACATTACCCCACACTGCCCTGGCTGACGACATATTACTATTCGGTTTGGCAGTCAGTTCATACAGAATCCTGGCAAATATTTCCGAGTACTTCCCTTCTGTCATGACAATCTCGGAGAAAATGGTCTCATGAGCCATAAGCATCTGCCGGTTTTGAGACTCTGAAACAAGGCTTTCAAGTATCATTGCAGCCTTTCTGCAAACCTCAGGAATTGTGTGCACTCTCACAATCTTTATTAATCTATCTACGGCCCTGGAAAAAAGCAAAGAACAAATATAGTAATGTGATACAAATGTATTATTCTTACTTGAATTGGATTCTATTGACTTCATTTTTTTCAAGTTATGTCAAGCAGGGTTCACTTGAAGCTTACGTTGAGGATCTAGCAGGTAAAACCTGCTCATGGTTATCCTAAAGTCACCATCTTACCAATAACAATACCATAACAGCTAGGCAATCCCTGTTTTCCAAACCAAATCAATGGTCATGTTCTTCATTGTGTTCACTTTGCATTCCCATAATCTATAAGTTCAATGAAAAACTTCAATCAACATCTTGACCATTATGAATCAACCAGACAGAAGAGTTGTCAGGTATACACTTCTACATATGTTTGACCATTAATCAGTATCCTACCATCGTTCACTCGCCAATTTCAACCGACAATCCATGTTCACTTCAGTCAGGTTGTAGAAAGCACTGACTGCAGCTGCTTGTGCGTCTATTGCTTGCAAGCTCATGAGATCAACTAAACGTTTGTGTATCTAAAAAAATAGTTGCGAAAGTTGACATTATGAAAAAAACACAAAAATATCAATCATAATATTGTAAGTACTTTTAAGTTCACAGCAGTTATCAATATTATCATCAAGACTAATTATCTTGGGTTCATTATTACATCTAAAAAAAGCAGCTTATTACATTCTAAATGTTCGCACAAATTAATGCTTGGCAATAATAAAATATACCTGTGGAATAAAAGGGAGAAGAAACGGCTCATTGTCAGGATTTATAATCAATCTTCCAATAAGTTCAGCTGCTGCACAGTGCCAAGCTTTTATAGATGACCCAAGCATGCCCATTATAGCTTCAACTGCACGTTTCTCACTAAAGACCACAGAAAAAGGCATGGTCACAAATCAATAAATAAAAAAGAAGGGTATAAATGGAAACATTTTAAAATTGAACTAACGTCATTCTGATGAAAGATGGCTTTGTGGAGCTAAATATGCGAAGGTCTAGCACAGGAGCCAGATTAACTAGTGCCTCCAGCATGTTTGTTATGAGCTCATCATCTTCTGCTTCCAGATGAAAATGAAGAACAAGAACAAGTACACATGTTAAGCATGCCAACCGAGCAACAACATTTATATTTAGGAAGGACATGCTCAATCCAATTTGCAAATAAAAATAACGATCTCTTGTAACTTTAATTAACAGAAACACCAAATCATTAAAAAGAAAAACGAATTGAAGCAGCTCAAGTAGACTGCCCATCTTCACATGCAAGTTTTTGAAACTTAAATATTCTATTGTGTTAATCTATTGGTTGCTGTAAGTTGTTAAGATCATAAATGTTGCGAATCATTTGCAAAATACAGCATATCTTAGTACCTGTGTTTTGATCCTCAAGGCATTGAAAGAAGGTTTCCAAGCAATGTCTGTGTTGCACCATTATAGTCTCGTTCTCTGGCATGAAAGAAAAATTACGAATTATATTAGATGCTGCAATGGCGCAAAGCTGCTTCTCAGAACGTCCTTCTTCATCAAGATTAAATAATCCATCTTCATCGAACCACCATCCAGCTGAGCGCTTTCTTTTCATACTAATGAGATCCGCCGCAGTCTTGGTCGAACCACTACAGAACATTAACATTGCATGTGAAGTTAACACATGATTTTTAGTAAATATCAGACATCTTCAACTTTCATATGGCACATAATCTTTCTCATACTTAAAACAAAAAGAATATTTAAAATTGAACTAAGCTACCGGTTAAGTCAAATGGCAAAGTCACCAACCACTTTTACTCACCATGTAATTTGCTTTAGCAAATGGTGAACCCTATACCTAGTTAGTCCTTTTTCAAACAAGAACACTTGACCATCACTGATCAGTCTCTAGTACAAAATCAATAATGTGGGACAAGATCTAGATGCACCTGAACACATGAAAATTATACATATGAAACAAACCAAATATTGCAAAAGAATCCTTGCTTCAATGATAAGCTGAATAGAATATCACTGCAATTACTTGCGCCTATAAAACAGTTGCCCTTTTCCAATTTGAACGTATGAAAATTAACAAGGACACACCATTCCAAAAGGGAATAAAACACCTTTAACCTACTTTTTGATACATTCTATTGGTAATTTGTTGGAACTTATATGTAGTGCCAGCCGGACAGCAAGATCAGGGAACAACTAATCAGTTACTTTTAACATATATGCATGGCAGCGTAAATATTTCTGCTAAGTTTCCCTACTACAAAAGCGTACCCAGGAGAGGTAAGAGTGTCAGAGGATGATATTGTAGCCTCTTCATTGCCGAATCCAGTGAGTAGTGCACTGGCACCTAGTGATCTTGATCTTTCTGGTTTTGCGTAGTATCTGGGTATAGCTATATCACGCCAATCATCGACCTATTTAAACATAGTATACAACATGCAATTGTAGTTCTATTCCCCATGTAAAATAGATTTGTCATAAAGATTAGTTACATTAAATATTGATTTCCAAATTACCCTTATATTTGCATCAAACATGAAGCAACTAAATGTAGGTATCAGTTTTGTGTAAAAGGTACTCGAAGTTTGTTTTGACAACCATACCATTGATGGTCAGTCTGATACTTACAAATATGGTCAAGTATCAAATTGAACTCAGATCAATGTGAAAAAAGGAAAGCCTTGAAAACTAATCAATGACATCTAATGCATAGTTGCTAGTCCATGATCACTGCTTATTAACCTCTATGTACAATGAAGTTCATTTCAAACTTTTGGTGATTTTTAAGATGAGAAGAAGAGAGTTCTGGCACATACAACTTGAAGAATAGCATCTAATAATCCTGGAATCTTGCAAAGTGGCACTGAGTCTCGGCGAAAGTCGTCCTTTTCCTTGAAAGAAAGTACGGTGATGGCATTCAAGGCCCATGTAATTTCACTCTTCAGCCCACTCTGCAAAGCAAGCACTATTCTCTTGCTATTCTCATCTGATTAGGACAATTGGGGGGAAAAATGCTTCAGTCCATCTACTCAGTTAGCAAACAAAATGAATAAAGTAATAAACAAATGGTAATTCACAAAATGTGGAACTCTTGCAAATAACACCCACATCATTCTTTTTAATGGATGTTCCACTTGCAAATAGTACCCACATCATTTTCTTAATGGATCTGAAATTTCAGACATAATAACCAGAAAACAGTTAACCAAAGAGTATTTTTTGTTACATTGCAAACACTCTTCCACTATTACTAATATAAACTAATCTATCTCTTCCCCTTGCCTTCAAACTAAAAACCCTTTCCAGCTCGAGGTTCCAATCCAACAAAATTGAAACAGGAGAGATGAAGAAAAAGAGCGAGAGAGAGAGAGCTACCAACGAGGTTAGAGTAAACATGGAGAGAGGGACCGAAAAGAGACGCTGCCAATCCCGAATCCCCAGGCGACGCAGAGGAGGAGGCGCCGCCACCTCCACCACCGCTTCCGGTGGTGCTTCCAAACGGACGGCCACGCTTCGCCGGAGTAGCGGAGGTGCTACCCGCTTTGCTCGGCTTCTGCATCTCGAGCTTCCCTTTTTCTACCTACAGAATTTCTCTCTGTCGCTTTTTCTTTTTCCAAAATTAAATATCAACGGTGTTGGATTTCTTTTTCTTTGGATTTATCGTTACACAACACACACCTTCCAATAAGTCATAAAATAAATTTAAATTTAAATTTTTTGAAAAGTTATCACAAGCACGACTTGAATTCAAATCTCTCTCGTAAAAATCTAATGTCTTAATCTTGTGCTCTAGATACTGTTGGCACAGTGTTCGATCTGAACCATGATCGATGGGACCGTATCCTCTGCACGCAGATTTTCTCGTGTGAAGGATTTTGTTTCCATGATCCATCTCGTGTGAAGGATTTTGTTGCATCCTTCTCCCTACTGGAAAGATATCTGTATCTGTTGATCTGAACCTTCAAATTAAGATCAGCGGTGCTGATTTAATAATATGAGAAGGACACGTGAATCATATCAGTGACGATCGATCGTTGATCTTTAATCCGACGGTCCAAGTTAAATACACAGAATGCAGCGAAAAATAATACGCAGAGAATGACAGTCCTCTCCCTTCAGAACGATATCATCTGGAAATCGCTACCCAACGTGCGTATCTGTTGATCTGGACCGTCAGATTAAGAACAACGGTGCTGATTTAATAATATGAGGGGCCTCGTGAATCATATCATTGTTAGTCTACCGTTGATCTTTAATCGGACGGTCCAGATTGGATACACAGAGTGCAGCGCGGAGAAGGATACACAAAGTGCAGAGCGGAGAAGGATACACAGAGGATACAGGTCCTCTCCCTTCTCCCTCTTCAGTTCGGCACAGTGAATCAAAACCGTATTCTATGGACCCATTTTTTATGGGTGTTCTGCATCCGTTAATCTGGAGTGTCCAATTAGATCTGGACGATTGACCGTCAATTATATGAGCTAGAAGGTCTTTTGTATATATAATCATATCCATTCAAATCTAATTCAACGGTCCAGATTAAACAAGTGTAGAGAACACTCATAAAAAATGGATCCAGAAAATATCATTTCACAGTGAATCCGTCTTTGAGCAGCCCGGCCCGTTAAATGACCCGTAATGGTTCAACAGCCTATTTTATTCGTAAGGTTAATACATCTCCGGCCCAAATAATTCGGCTACGAGGCCTACTACCATGTTACATGGGAAGAGTTTAGGAACTAGGAAGTATTATTCTACAACATGGGACCCGCGTTATATATATCCACATATCAGCTACTATATACGTCGACGTGGATCCAAGAATTTCATGTATTCAACTTGGATTTACTACTTATGATTGAGAAGAACCCATAAAGATTGTTTTATCTCTGATATCTGCTGCGGTGGTGTTTTTTGGGCAAATCTATATTTATTTACTTTTTCTTTATTTCATAATTAATCTTGCATTGTATTTTTTCTAAAAGTGAAGAGATAGAGAGAATAGAAGGTCGTTGTCCATCGCTAAAACACCACTATTTATTTTTGAAGGAGAAGAGAGTTGTTAGCTTTTTTTATTTATTATTTGTAGGTTACAACACACATCCATAAAAAAAATTCGGAAAATATATTTGAAAAAAATCGAAAAATAAACTTGAAAAAAATCTTCTTAAAATAGCTTTCATCGGAACTTGAACCTCAGACATTTCCATGAAAGTCTTATGTCTTACCACTACATTAGATATGACTCAGCGAGTTGTGAACTATCATTGTGTCTTTGTCTAGTTGTTATACGACTCTGAGTCTGAGTCACTTAGTGGTTGGCGCATGAAACATATGAGTTGGAAGTGCAAATTAGTGGGCTCAGGTAGGTCGGCATGACAACGAATCAAATTTGGGTTCGCAGTCCTTCTAAAATGTTAGATTGTTTCAAAACTCGTACTGTTTTATTAAATTTCACCAAGATTCATAATTTTCAATCACTGGCACGTATTTTTATGCGATCCAATGACTTATAAAAGTTGAGAATCCAAATTTGATTCTCAACCGTGCAGATCTCCCCAAATTAGTTACTTGTTAGTTTGTATTAATTTTATGTTGTTAGCTCGTAATTTAAGAACATGTGTTGGTAAATTAAGACTTCAATACACAATGCAAATTAGAATTGTCGTATTGATTAATTAAAAAATTAAGAGTTTAAACTTCAAAATCAATATTGATTAACTAATGACTCCAGTGCTAGACATGTTTGATTTCAATCAACTCGTTCATTTTGGAGTGCATGTGATGGAGGTATGAAAGCAGTGTCGATAAAAGATTTACTTACCTAAATAAGACAATTTGCAAAGAAAAGCAAAATAATAAAAAGATTTTTTTTTATGAAAAATAATTTTTCACTTATACTAATTGTTGTTCAAGAGTGAAGACATTATTTGCAGGAGATGCAATTCACTGTCAAGACGGGTTGTATCAATTGAGATCTCAATGCATCTCTTAAAGCGACCGGATACTAAATCGCACCTGTAACACATAATACTTGTAAGCTATTGGGTTTGAATTACAATATACATTGCAAAAAAATGAAGTGAGAACTGTTGACTTAAACTCGTCTTTGATTTGACAATTTACAAAATAAATCAGTATTAATCTTGCACAATTGAATTTTGTTAAGTTGCAAATTAAATTATGTACAATTAATCTTGACAAAACCTCCAATATCATATACAAGTTAAGAGAAGCATAATGAAACAAGAGGCAAGCAAAACAAAGCCTCACATAAGCTCTCGTTACATTAACACAAGCCAAACCTGTCCTAAGGGGTTGCAACCCGTCACAACGGGTTCCTATTATGTTACAACTGGTTTCTAGGAGAAGGACCTACAAAACAGAGTGCTGAAGAAGGAAATGACAGAGGATTGCGTTACAGTAACACATGGACAACCCGTCACAACGGATTCTCAACCCGTCATAACGGGTTCCTCACTCATCACAACGGGTTCTTGAAGATTTTGGCCCAAAAGTGAGTCATAGGAGCAATCATGGACAAAACTGAAAATATGCCAATCTGTTACAGCGGATTCTGTAACAGGTTGATGAATTTCTATAACAAAAGCAATCCTAATTCAATACTTCAAGATCCAAAATGTATTATGCATATATAAGCTTGGTTCCTACGTATCAGTAGACTAAGAAAGTCATCCCCAAAGTTTACAAGCACGCAAAGAGCACCTGAAAGAGCAGAAAAACCTTCTCCTTCAAGCATCCAAGCATGAGAGAGAGTTCATGATAGCTATTGTCTAATTGTCGATTCGAGATAGCTTTTGTTTTTATTTTGTTTGTGATCAACGTTGTGTTGTCAAGTGGATCATCCTTATCTTGGTTGTGTTGTCAACCAAGACCGTTACCTTGCAAGTTTGGTGTTCCCCCTTGCAAGAGTTTTGGAGCCTTTTGGATAGACTCCATTTTGTAAAACACATGTAATCTAGTCTATCGAATCTGAAGAAATTTTTGGATTCGGGGGTCACGTGGAGTAGGTATAATTTGTTTGGTAGGCTGAACCATATTACTGATATTTTGTAACAAGGGTCTAAAAGGCCTAAAAACTATTGCGGAAGTGTTTAACAATTTCTAGTATAACTTTTGGATCTTAATCACCTGAGTCAAGCAAGCAAGTAATAGAGCAATTTCAACAATTCAAGCAAGTATGTAAAATTAGAGTAAAAGAGAGAGTAAGAGCAAGAGATCACGTTATGCAACGTGATTTGACCTACAATCAAACTAGGCATACTCCATGGAACCCTCAGATTCAAAATACCTTCCGGGATCGATTCCACTAAAACCAATGTTTTATAAAAGTGCTCAGCCTAGATAAAGATATCAGATTCGACCCAGAAGGTCATCCAAACATTCAGAAAAGCTTCCAATCTTCAATTAAGCACTACAGAGAGCCTATTTCAAGTCTCCTCAAGCTACCTAAATCTGAGAGCACTTAGACTAGCTACATATTGTCTAATTGTCTATCCTAGATCAAACCCTTGCTATTCTTTAGCCTTTTGTTGCACCATCTTTGTGTTGTCAAGTGGTGCATCCATGTCCTTAATTGTTTAGTCAGTTGGACCTTTAGTTACAGTGTAGAGTGGTGTTGCCCCTTGCATCGAGTTAGGAGAAGAATATTAGCTATCTTGTGTTGGAAAGAAGCTAAAGATCGTCTCCGCCCCTTTGTAAAAATATTTGGTTATAGTGTAACGGCCCGGAAGATATTTTATTCCGAGAGACCCGTGGACGTAGGTCTAAGTTTCTTTTGATAGGCCGAACCACATTACATATTGTGTCACTTTGTGCTTGATTGCTCTCTCGTCACTCTCTCTCCCTCTCTTTAAATTATTATTATCTCTATTTTGTGATTTACTCTTAGACTTGCTTGCTAAATCGAATTGGCTAGGTGATTAAGGTCTTGAAAATCTGAATTGAATTACAAACGCTTCCGCACTAATACTTAACATTTGAATTGCGTCTTATTAGTGAAATTTCACATATGCCCCAATTCTAACAATTAGGGCTCAATTCAGTTGTCAAATTTTGTTCTTGAAACATGCAAATGCTCAAATTGAGTAGGAATTTAGATTTAAAGATCAAACAAGTATCACAAAACATATGATTCAATTAAATGAGTATTAATGCATACATTTTGCTACATGACTCCCCCTCAACATATATTCAAAAGAAAATCAAATTAGAGAGTTTGGAAATTGCATATAAAATTGGATATCATTTATTTATTTTCCTAGATTTTATATATATTTACAACATTTATACTTACGTTCTTATTTATTTATATAAATATGTGTTTGTTGCATATTTTATTTTGTTTTACTTTATTCTAAATTTTTATTTGTATTTGAAATTGTATTTGGGAATTTGTATTTACAATTCATATGTACATTAATTTTGTCGTTTTGTTGAATTTTAAAATCTTATTCTATTTACAATTTAGTTTTATTTTATTGCATGTACTACTATTGAAATTTTTAGTTCAAAATTTATGGGTTTCACAAAATGCATGATTTAATAAAGATGTCACCTTATTGCATATAATGAACTCAGTATAGAAACCATTTAAGTGATATTGTGACAATAAATGAGCCATGCATAATCATATTAGAAACTTAATAAGGCGAAAATATTTTATATAAGTTCCAAGTAGCATAAAAGAGAGAGTTTGAAAAAAATGAGTTAAAGATAAAACATATAAAAATACAAATTTCATATCCATAATGTTTGTGGAAAATATGGGAGTTTGATTTCGAGAAATGTTTGTTCTATGTAATTTGCAACAAGTTGTGATATATGCAAGTTGCATTTTGGAATCTCATTGTTTTCTCTCTTCAAAGTTTTGACCTCACTAAAGTTAATATTAAGAGTGACCCATTTAGAAAAAGTCGCGTATAATCACACTCTCTTGTAATTTTCGAACTATATGTTCATAATCTAATTCATGTCATCCAGCTTATATTTGGCATTGTGATTTAAATCGAGATAGCCGCACAGAAAAAATGTGGCGACATTGGTTAAGTCTCTTGTTGGTACTACTGGTGGACCGAATTTGTTAATAAGTACGAAAATAAAGAAAGAAATGTTAAAGTAATATGCAAATTCAAATATATATGTAATCAAAAGGATCACACTTGTCCATGTGGAAGATTGTTGGAATTGAGACGTCAAATCCAATAAATAAAGTTGGACTACGTGTTATATGATTAAATATCTCATACTGACACCAATATTACAAGGAGTAATATTAGATATGTCATAAATGTGATTAATTTATACAAGGACAGAATACACATTTTGCTAAGATTTTGAATACGAATACATATGAAATTTAATGTGAATTAATTATAATTGTTGATGGATTGATTATGATTAATTAAACAAATACTAGTGTTAATGTAAAGTTAAAAATATTGTTTGGGCTAAACTCAAAGATTTTTTTTATCAAAGCCCAAGCAAAACAGAAAAATTCGCAAGTGTCTTGCGATCGCAAGGAGATCTTTTGAGTCTACAAGAGATCGGGAGAGACTTGAAAAGAATCTACTGAAATTTCAGCAGTTCAATTGCGACCGCAAAAAAATTTATTTCGGCCGCAAGAGACATGCGCATAGGCAGAAAACCTTGACTTATTTTGTCGATATCTTACTAACTTGTATTCCAAACACTATCAAATTTGAGAACGTATTTACAACAGTAAATATGATAATTTGGAAAAAAGAATTGGAGAGAATGTATTATCAAATATTCTAAAGAATATTTGGTATTAATTACAGTATCTTTCCAAGAATATTTGGAGAAGAATGGAAGAGAAAGGAGAGGGAGGTGTGACCTAAAGGCAAAAAATCCCTTAATTCGTTATACAACGATGTAATTTGGTGTATAGCGTTTGTGACAAATGTTGTGCAACGATGTAGAGCGTTGTGTAACGTTGTGATATCGATCTGAGGCACTAATGTTATAACTTATTGAACAACGTTGGGCATAACGTTGTATAACGTTATGATGAATTGTTTTGCAATTTTCTCTGACTCCAACTAAGCCCCATCATTATAAAAAAATTATAACATTGTACGCTATTTCTGACAGATTTACCAATACGTTGTGTAGCATTACACATCATTGTGTAACGTTACACATCATTATGTAACGTTGTGAGAAATTTTTGCTTTTCTCACTGACTCCAACAAAACCTTTTCGTTACAAATAATTTTGTAATGTTGTGCATCACTTCTGATAGATTCTCTAATTTGTTGTATAACGTTCTGTATCGTTGTTTAACGTTATGGGAAATTTCTTGCATTTCTCACTAACTCTAACGAAACCTCTTCGTTATAAATAATTTTGTAATGTCGTGCATCATTTCTGACAAATTTACTACAACATTGTATAACGTTGTATATCATTAAGCAACGAAATGGACTCGAAGTTTGAATATTGAGCTGATTTTGAACGTAATTCAATGGATACTTTGTTGTTATGCTTCTAATGTGTGTTTGGGACTCAATTTGAGGCTTAGAAAATTCAGTTTAGTTCTAACATACCTAACTTGAATCTTAATCCATAATGTTGTTGAGTGTTGAGGGATTTTTTGAAAATATCCGCAATTTAGTTACTTGTATCAACATAGGTATGTACAATATCACCTTTTTTAATGTGATCTCGAATAAAATAATGTCGTATCTTTATGTGCTTAGTTCTAGAATAAAATACCGGATTTTTTGAAATCAAAATTGCACTAGTATTGTCAC
>CAXKVX010002072.1:0-40538 GCA_964058865.1 Eleocharis quinqueflora | reverse complement strand
ATGAAGTACTCGGATTAGAAACACTTTTCATAGCAAGATAAGATGTTTTGTGGTGTTTTCTTAAATGGTTACCACCCATAAATAAAGTAATTAGACATGAGGCGCTTGGAGTGGTATTGTATGCTTCTCGTGGTTATTTTATGAAAGGTTTAGAGTTTTCTTGTAAGGTAACCACTCTAAATGAAGTAATCAATCAGAAACACATTTCGTAGTAAGATAAGGTGTTTTGTGGAATTTTCTTGAATGGTTACCACCCAAAAATGAAGTACCTGGATCAGAAACACTTTTCGTATCAGGATAAGATGCTTTGCGGTATTTTCTTGAATGTTTACCACCCATAGATGAAGTAATCAGATATGAAGCAATTAGAATGGTATACTATGCTTCATCATGGTGGTTTCATGAAAGATTTAGTGCTCTCTTGGAATGTTACCACTCTTAAATGAAGTAATCGGATCAGAAAACTTCTCCTAGTAGGATAAGATGTTTTGTGGTGTTTTCTTGAATTGTTATCACCCAGAAATGAAGTACTTAAATCAGAAACACTTCTCGTAGCTGGATAAGATGTTTTCCGATGTTTTCTTGAATGTTTACCACCCATAAATGAAGTAATCAGACATGAAGCACTGAGATTAGTATTCTACGCTTCTTCGTGGTGGTTTCCTGAAAGGTTTGGAGTTTTCTTGAAAGGTTACCCCCTGTAAATGAAGTACTCGGATCAGAAACACCTCTCGTAGTAGGATAAGATGATTTGTGGTGTTTTCTTGAATGGTTACCACCCATAAATGAAGTACCCGGATCAGAAACAATTCTCGTAGCAGTATAAGATGCTTTGTGGTATTTTCTTGAATGTTTACCACCCATAAATGAAGTAATCAGATATGAAGCACTGAGATTAGTATTCTACGCTTCTTCGTGCTGGTTTCCTGAAAGGATCCCGAAAATGAAGTACTCAAATCAGAAACACATCTCGTAGTAGGATAAGATGCTTTGTGATGTTTTCTTGAATGGTTACCACCCAGAAATGAAGTACTCTGATCAAAAACACTTCTCGTAGCAGGATAAGATGTTTTCTTGAATGTTTACCACTCATAAATGAAGTAATCAGACATGAAGCGCTGAGAGTGGTATTCTACGCTTATTGGTGTTGGTTTTCTGAAAGGTTTGGAGTTCTCTTGAAAGATTATCACCCGTAAATGAAGTAATCATATCAAAAACACTTCTCGTAGCGGGATAAGATGTTTTGTTGTGTTTTCTTTAATAGTTACCACCCATAAATGAAATAATCAGATATGAAGCACTCAGAATGGTATTTTATGCTTCTGCATGGTGGTTTCATGAAATGTTTAGAGTTTTCTTGGAATGTTACAACTCATAAATGAAGTAATCAAATCAGAAACACTTCTCGTAGTACGATAAGATGTTTTGTGGTGTTTTCTTGAATTCCTCCATAAATGAAGTAATCGGATCAGAAACGTTTCTCTTAACAGGATAATATGTTTTCTGATGTTTTCTTGAATGTTTACCACACATAAATGAAGTAATCAGCCATGAAGCACATAGAGTGGTATTTTACGCTTCTTCGTGGTGGTTTCTTGAAAGGTTTGAAGTTTTCTTGAAAGGTTACCAATAAATATAGTACTCGGATCAGAAACACTTATCGTAGTTGGATAAGTTGTTTGTGGTATTTTGTTGAATGATTATCACCCATAAATGAAGTAATCAGACATGAGGCACTTGGAGTGGTTATTTATGCTTCTCGTGGTTATTCTATGAAAGGTGTAGAGTTTTCTTGGAAGGTTACTACTCATAAATGAAGTAGTAAGACCAGAAATAGTTCCTGTAGTAGGATAAGATGTTGTGGTGTTTTCTTGAATACTTACCACCCATAAATGAAGTGCTCGGATCAGAAGCACTTCTCATAGTAGGATAAAATGATTTGCGATATTCTCTTGAATGTTTGCCACTTATATATGAAGTAATCAGACATGAAGCGCTTAGAGTGCTATTCTACGCTACTTCGTCGTGTTTTCCTTAAAGGTTTGGAGTTCTCTTTAAAGGTTACCACCCATAAACTAAGTAATATTATCAGAAACACTTCTCGTAGCAAGATAATATGCTTTGTGGTGTTTTCTTGAATGTTTACAACCATAAATGATGTAATCAGTCATAAAGCGCTTAGAGTGGTATCTTACACTTCTTCATGGTGGTTTCCTGAAAGGTTACCACCCGTAAATGTAGTACTCGGATCAGAAACACTTATCGTAGTTGGATAAGATGTTTTGTGGTGTTTTCTTGAATAGTTATCACCCATAAATGAAGTAATCAGACATGAGGCATTTGGAGTGATATTCTTTGCTTCTTGTGGTTATTTTATGAAAGGTTAAGAGTTTTCTTGTAAGGTAACCACTCTAAATGAAGTAATCAGATAACAAATACTTCTCATAGTTGGATAAGATATTTTGTGATGTTTTCTATAATAGTTACCAGCCATAAATGAAGTATTCGGATCAGAAGCACTTTTCGTAGTAGGATAAAAATGTTTTGTGTTGTTTTCTTGAATGTTTGCCTCACATATATGAAGTAACCAGACATAAAGCGCTTAGAGTGGTATTCAATGCTTCTTCGTGGGGGTTTTATGAAAGGTTTAGAGTTTACTTGGAAGGTTATCACTCATAAATGAAGTAATCAATCAGAAACACTTCTCATAGCTAAATAAGATATTTTGTGGTGTTTTCTTGAATGTTTGCCACCCATATATGAAGTATTCAGACATGAAACCCTTAGAGTGGTCTTCTATGCTTCTTCGTGGTGATTTCATGAACGGTTTAGAGTTTTCTTGGAATGTTACCACTCTAAATGAAGTAATCAATCAGAAACACTTCTCATAGCAGAATAAGATGTTTTGTGCTGTTTTTTTTTAATGTTTACCACCATAATTGAAGTAATCAGATATGAAGCACTTAGAGTGGTATTATATGTTTCTTTATGGTAGTTTAATGAAAGGTTTAGAGTTTTCTTGTAAGGTTACCACTCTAAATGAAGTAATCAATCATCAGATATGAAACGCTTAGAGTGGTATTCTACGCTTATTCGTGGTACTTTGCTGAATGTTTTGGAGTTCACTTGAAATGTTATCATCCGTAAATGAAGTAATAATAACAGAAACACTTTTAATAGCGAGATAAGATGTTTTGTTGTGTTTTCTTGAATGCTTACCACCCATAAATGAAGTAATCAGATATGAAGCACTTAGAATGATATATGTTATTCGTAGTGGTTTAATGAAAGGTTTAGTGTTTTTTTGAAATGTTAACACTCATAAATGAAGTAATCAGATCAGAAACACTTAGAATGATATTCTATTCTTCTAATGTCTTAGATTTTTTTTATACTTGTAGTAATTTATCTTACTTGAAGTTAGCTCTAGCATTAAAATACATGATTAATAGTATTAACCATCTTCTTTTTGTGCGAGCACCAGATTCAGTTGTGAGACCTCAAGAAAGAAGCCTGTGATGGGTTGATCCAGTGCTGGGGCTGCTGCGGTCAGCTTTGAGATGAAAGATCCAGTTGCATAGTTGAAAATCGTTGTCTTTTATTTATCTTGGATAACGGGTTCATGTTTGTTTACTGATTCATTTTTCTGGTGTCATATATCAGATTCAGCAATACATAAACTTCAAGGATAACAAAGGGATCAACAGTAACAACAGTAAAGGAAAAATCATCGAACAAGAACACAGTTGGCGAGGCAACGTCTGCTGCAAGTTAAGAGCAATTAGATTCTAATTTGACATCTGGGTATGAAGTTGGGGGAGAGTTAAGAGAAGATTCAGAAGAGATATCAGTGAAATGTGATGCAACTGATCAACAGGTAAATTGTGATTTGCCTTAGTTGCAGATATTGATTTTCTGGCTTCTTTTGATAAAAAAAAAATAGGGCAAAGTTATGGTGCATGCGCATGTATCGTGCTTGTGCATCTAGATCGATCCTTCAATGCGCATCGAGATTCGTGAAAATTTGTGTGCTTCAAATCTCGATGCACATCAGAGGATCCAGAAATACTGAAAACTAATATATCAGAAATACAGTTCTTTCTACCTAAATATGAGCTAATCAACATAAGTATGATGTGATCAAATTTGTATCAAAATATAATTATAATTTTTTTTGAAAAACAGTAAGCGTCCATAGAAGACTCCAGCTTCCATTGATATTGAAAGCAAAAACAGTACATAGTTACTTTTGAAGTATACAAGATTTATACTCCCAAAATCTAATTATAATTTTCTCATAAAAAATGAGCAAGACAACTAACAAAATATACTACCTAACTATATAGCATTTATCACGTTTAAATAGACCCGCAGCATAGGGCAGGAATCGTACTAGTAAATAATAATGTTTACCGTCAAGTTCTATCTAGTGTAGTGGTGAGATACAAGATCTTCATGGAGGAGGTCTGGATTTAAGTCTCGCCAGGAGCTATTTTTAAGGGGGTTTTCAAGTTTATTTTCTGTTTTGTTTGTGAGTGTGTGTGTTGTAAGTCTACGGGCAATGAAAAAAAATAATGTTTACTGTAGGAATCATATTCTCTGCACCTTTTTTTCTGCACTTCTTTACATTCGTTTAATATGGACCGTCCGATAGATCTGAACGGCTGACTGTCAATAATATAATTCAGAAAGACTTTTGTATTATAAAATCACGTCCGTTCAAATCTAATCCAACGATTCAGATTAGATGAGTGCAAAGAGGCGCAGAGAAAATAGGTGCAGACTGCAGAGAATATATCAATTCAATTCGTTTACTGTAACCCAACTTGGCGCAAATGAGTTATGGGCTCGGGCATACAATTTTTAAAGCTGCAACGCCTACGGGTTTATAACTTCAATTTTTTTAAAAAGCAGGCTGCAGCTAGCCCTGAGTTATAGTTACTGTTTTGGTTCTGATGGGGCTAAAATTGGAACAAAATGTGTTATAGAATAACTAATTTTGCCATATGGGCCTTCATGATAGATCATGAATTTACCCTCCTATAGTTAGAGGTGTCTAACGTCTATAACGATCACGGAAGAAGATTCTGTCGTTGATCGTTTAGTGAAGGCACAAATTTTTTTTTTCTTTTGACGTTGATCGTTGCATCTTTTGAACGAAAAAGATTTTTGATGCATTGATCGTTCCATTTTATTTTGACGATCAAAACGGTTTGACCGTTCAATTGCCTTAATCGTGATTTCCAACTAAAAATTGCCTTAAAGAAAACATAAAATCAAGCAAATTTCAATTCATAACTAAAATATAAAAAACTCAAAATTTAGTACTAAAATAAAGCAAATCCCAAATAAGAACTAAAATATCAGCAAAACTCAAAATCAGAACTAAGATCAAGAAAATCACAAAATTAGTGACATAATTCCATTTAATACATCACAATAATTCTTATTAACAATAATACTCAAATCCTCTCAAAATCAGAACTATGACCTGCAAGATCTAAGGTTCTAGGATTTACCAGTAAAATGTTAGGGGATGTGAGAGAAAGCAACCAAGATCTAGGGTTGCTCAAGGCTTTCATCGCCTCTCCGGTCGTTGCTTCTTCCTTCCTCTTCCTTTTTCTCCTTCTCTTTCATTTATTTCTTCCTACGAGCTGTCATGACAGGGATTTCGAACGAAGGCAAATTCAAGGGAAAATAGGACAAGAGAAGCCGACTAGGTGCTCGATTGCTAAGTATTCATGGCAATTCTCTCGTCTTGCAGCTCTCGCTCGTAAGAGAGAGCAGAGATGCAGATAAATGAGAGAGAGACGAAAATGAGCGGCGCCGAAGACAAAGAGATTAGGGTTTTAGTATCTCTATTTCTCCGCCACAAAAATCCTCTGCAATCAAAGAAATTTCATACCTGTAGAATACAACGAAAATACGAAAATAAACGAAACGAAACGGGTAAATTTCTTGTTGCGTCTATTGTTCTGTTTATTGACGAAACAATTTTTTCCTTTCATGATAGTTCTATTTCGGACGAAACGAAACGGTCAAACGGTCGAAACCGCTTGAGTTGACATGCCTACCTATAGTTCTATTTTGTTACTTCTTACTAGTTAATATATTATATATACGTAGGCGGTAGGCCCCATCTCTAATATACATTTCAATTTTAAGTATGATAATTACAAGATTCTTTGATGATAAAAAAACTCAACTTATGTTTGACAAAGTGTTAAATTAGGGGTATAAGAGTAAATTACCACAATCGATCCAACCGATTCAATCCGAAAATCTATGAATTTACATTTTGTATGGTTGCTTATGGATTGTATTTTGATGAATCCGATCAACAAGTTGTGAGTAAGATTTGCAAGGAGGTGGTGGATAAAATTCGACTCGATTAGGTTTGAAGAAAGTGGTGGATAAAATCCGATCCAACCCAGTTTTAAGTAGTGTATTATTAATTTAATTACTCTTTATATTTATTATTAGAGTAAATATAATATTTTTTTTCTTAACCGTCCCCTTTACACGCTTCTCACTAGAAAACAAAAATAATTATTTTTTTGCTCTGTCCACTCCACTACATGTATTTATATATAAGTTTAAAGTCTTTATATTTAAATTCGCAACAAAACAGCTGCAAAATTTCTAATATAAAGACTTACAGTATAATCGTTGCAAGTCTTTATATTATAACAACAAAGTCTAATATTGTTGTCTGTAAGTTTTTATATTTAAATTTGTTGAAAAAACTGCTGCAAAATTTTCTAATATAAAGGATTGCAGCAAAAAAATCAAGACTTATAGTAATATAAAGACTTAAATCCTAAATATATAGACATGCAAGAAAGCAGACAGAGCGAACAGAGCAGACAAAGCAAAACTAGAGCGGATGCAAAAAATGCAAGTCTATATATTAGAATAATAAAGTCTATATATTGTTGCATGCAAGTCTTTATATTTAGATTTGTTGAAAAATAACTGCAAAATTTCTAATATAAAGACTTGCACCAAAATAAAAACTTACAGTAATATAAAAATTTTTGAGCGATAGGGTAGACATAACACTTTTATTGCAAATTTTAAATATAAATACTTCAAACGTAAATATAAAAACATGCAAGAGAGCGGACAGAGCAAAGCATTAATTGCTTTTGTCTTCTAGCGGGGAGCACAAGAGGGGACGGTTAAGGAGCTGTTAGCATCACCCTTATTATTATTATTATTATTATTATTATTATTATTATTATTATTATTATTATTATTATTATTATTATTATTATTATTATTATTATTATTATTATTCCATTAATTCTTTTTTTGAAGCTGGATTATTCCATTAATTCGACCTTCGTTTTTGTTAAGATGACATTTTGTACTTCTAAAACCTCCTGTTGCACAGTATTGGCTGAAATAACTTTCTTGTCCAAATGAATTAACCTCCAATGCTTTTTATATATTTCCCAAAGACTGGTTCTTTAATGGTGATGTTTACACTGTGTTTGGATAGGGTGTAATGAGAGGAAGGGACCGGAAATGAAAGATAAATTAGGCAAACTATCTTGTTTGGTTGTCAATTTAAATTGGAGGTTAATGGTAATGGAAGGAACTGATTAACCTCCTTCAATGACAAATAATTTCCTTCCGATTTGGGGTGTAACGGATGGAAAAAAAATCTAGGCAAGACCAAATTGTCCCCATCAGTAAACCCTATCTGAGATGCATATATCTCTTCCGATTTCAGATGAAAATATCTCTTCTTCTTTGTGCAGACCATACTGGTATTGTATGATAACTATCTCCACTTTTACCAAGTATTTTGCTTTTTTGTTGTATCGTTTTATGCTTCAGAATATAAAGTTAATATAATTTGTCTATTTTTGCAGTGACTTTTCAGAAGATAAAGCATGAGTGTCTCACAGGTCTGAACTGTTTTTGGTAGCAGCTTTTCTCCACCCACCAGGTATTTTTTCTCCTTGCTTTCACACGTCGCTCTGTTCAGTTCACGTGGTATGAGGATAATATTCTGGTGCACTCTGTTTTGGAGCACTCTATTTTGAAGTTGTACACTTCTTTGCTTTCACACCGGTTTTTTCATTTCTATGGTCAATGAATTGTTTCTTTTATGGTTGTGGAGGACTTTTTTTATCGAAACAAGGTCACATTTCTATTGAACAAGTTGCCAATGCAATTATGAAATCAACAGCAGAATTGGTGAAACGATTCAACGTCTCCCTCTTCATGCAAATCAAATATGGGATCATGTGGTTGAATTAAATCTAGATCCCATCTACAAAACACATGCATATGTCTTCTTGATTAAAAATACTGACATGCTTGAAGCTTTTCTTGGTTGTCCGCTGCAAGAACGAAAGGAGTTACTCATGAATTTGAACACAACTTAAATATATATGCTATGTCCTATAGTATAATATTTTGATCTATAACTAAGTTTATTTAATAATGTACTGGAACTTTTTAAAATTTACTATGGATATTATTGTAATCAACTTCATGTAGTTGTTGGCAGCAAGTCAAGCTTCAAATTCATAGGCTTTGCATTTCATTGTGAAGAGAAGATTAATTCAGAGGCATAGTGGTCAATCATAGTGAAAATTTTGTTTTTAACTTTCTGAAATTTTACTCATCCAAACAATAAAATGAAGGGAAATGAAAGTTAACATTCTTTTCCTCCAATAATCATCCAAACAAGAGGAGTAAATTTTTTAAACTTTCATTCCATTTCATTTCATTCCTTTCTATAATTTTCTTTCCTTTCCTTTCACCTCCTTCTATCCAAACACAGTGTTAGAGGAGGCTTATTTTCCTCTCATTATAAACTTAGCACCTTCTTCAATGGTAAACTTAGCTCTCCATTGAGTTCTGACTAAATCACTTTCTTTCTCTTTCCACTCTTTAGTTCAGCCTTTTTTTTTAAGTTCTATGTTCTTCCGTAACTTTTCCTTCAGATTTATCTATCATCCATCGACGAACTTTGTTTATTGCCACGACAAAATTGAGTTGGACATGTTGCTTTATTTGCGGTCTGAAGGAAAACATGTCATCATTTGATGGACTATAAAGAAATTCTCTCCAAAAGTACCATCTTTCCAGAATGTTAATTTGTTGATTGCTATTTAGACATCTATCACGTTTGGAGGAAAGAACCTGCAAATCAATGTGATCATGTTGCGTAATCCATTTGTGGGATGAACATTTCATGAAATAATCCCTTTTTGTTTTTTTGAGAAAAAGATGGAATGTCAAGCCTCTCAAATTTCATATATGCGATCACACAAATGTGATTTTTTTGGATTATCGGGAACAAATGAGAGAAAATACACGAAACAAGAAAAACGGTGAGGCATGCTCTTGGTTCCTATCAGGGAGCACCACATCAAGAGAGCCCATGTCATAGTTGTCATTGCCTGGGGGTTTTGGTCGCGAGCTACGTGGCCCAGAAAAATGGCCCAGCGCATATTTGGATGCGCTAGGCCTTGAAGAGCACCTTGTTGGTTTGGTGAATCGAGCCTTGATCGATTTTCCTTTGGGCCTCCCTCTAATGGATCCTAAGTTGGGGAGATGTCATTAAGTTAGAAGGCCCATTAGGAGGAATAAGTGCATCTAAACATCCAGTCTCAGAAGGACGTCTTTTTTTAATATAGAAAATAATTATTTATTTTTAAACCAAACAGAAAGAGGGGGGGAAATTTACGAAATAACGAAATGGCCGGGGTTTGAAACCCCGGTATTTCACCTCCAATTAATTTCCGGGGTTCCGAACCCCGGTAATTCTCTTCCCCTTTGATTCTACCGTTTCTCTCACCTCTCTTTCTCCCTCGTCTCTCCTCTTACCATTTCTCTTCCGTTCCCCTCTCCTCCTCTCTGCTGCCAAGCTGAAAAACCAAAAAAATTTTGCCATCTTCGTTCATTTTGAAGCTAGGATCGCATAAAAACTCAAGAAAACTCAAGAAAACTACTTTGAAATTCAGATCTGCAATTTTTAAGGTAATTTTCTCAATTTTTTTCTAAATTTGAATTTACTCATAAATTAGTTAAATTAGTTAGTTTAAAAAAATAATAATAGAAAATGTAGGTATTTAGTATAATAAAATGTCATCTCTTGCCATGATAAGATTTTTTGAAGGTGAAATTATATTTGTACAAAATATTGGTGAAACCCCGGGAATTAAATTGAGGTGAAAAGCCGGGGTTTGAAACCCCGGGAATTAAATTGAGGTGAAATGCCGGGGTTTGAAACCCCGGCCATTTCTTTTTTTCGTAAATTCTCCCGCATCTTTCTGTTCTGTTTAAATATAAATAATTAATTTCTATATTAAAAAAAGACGGCTCAGAAGGCTCCAGACCACACAAATTTTCCACCTCAGCACTTTCCCCGCATGTTAGAGGGATTACAGCAAATTCTGTGGGGTCGAGTTGGATATTAGGAGGAATGTTAGGTCCCACAATGATTGATTGGACTCGTGATACAACTTGCTACAAATCAGGTAAAGATAAGGTAGAAGGTGGGTTTTCATTGGTACCTAGGCTGTAGGTACACTGAATTGTACTAGGAGGCACAGGTGCAATTAATGCAGGGCTAGTTGGGACAGGAGAAATTTCAGGAAACAGAACCTCGGGTTCCACATAATTCCCAAAAGATGGTACTTCCTTTCCCGGGGAAGCGAGACTTACCTGCAAAGGAGAGAAAATATCCCCTGGATGGAAGGGGCGGTCTGAAGTAGCAGTTTGTTGGACCGTTGGGTTTCAACACCCTGGATCTGGTGTGGCGGTCTATGTGGCCTTTTTTGCTTGTGGCTTGATGATAGCAGAAGTGCAAGTTCCTCAAGTTTCATGGAGATTTGATCACTAGATAGGGAGGGGTGGTAATCGCCTCTGGCTCTTTTCCTCCACGAGTCATAGGCCCGGTGGTTGGAAGCAATTGCTTCTTGATTCCCCGTTAGGCACGCACCAATATGCTGCGGAAGGTCGTCGGGATTGACATCTTTGAAGATCTCTCGGAGAGAGCTTAGTTTCATTGGGATAATGTCTTTGGCCTGAGAGTCCTCTGTAATAAGCTCAGAGTGGCTCAATTCAGGCCGATTGGAAGATTTATGAGAGTATTTTGGCAGTGGGTCAGGAAAGTCGGCAGCAGAGTAAATTGGAGAGTGTAACCAACGTCTGGGGTGTACCTGTGCAGTGAACTCCCTGCCACCAATGACGAAGCCAATTTCTTGAGGGACTTTGGCAAGATCTGTGGTAGCAATGACCACTGGCCATACTGCCATATTCCCGGGGCGTTTGGGCGCCAAGGACCCCAAGTAAGTGCCGAATTGGCTGACGGCTCAGATAATCTCGCATTCACGCCATGCCTCGACGAGCACACCAACCAAGTATAACCAAATTTTGAAGGAGGGAATGATGATTTGTGCATCAGTAAGAGGGGACCAGGGTGCAAACGTAAATCCGAGATCCCAAACCCAAGCCGGGATACTTTGGACGACAAGGTCCCTGTTAATGCGCTCCGGCGGAATGACCAGGTAGCGAGTACTCGGGAGGGAGGCAATGGCAAGCTCATGAGTTGCACTCAGACCTGAGGATGTGACATATTTGGCAACGTCGTCCAGTTGCAGGTCGCAATCGAAGTCAGGTGGCGAGATGACAAGAAAGGCTCTTTCCAGCGTGGCAAGGTGGGAGAGGTACTCTTGGTCTCGGTGCACATGGGAGTAGAGCTTCAGAGGTCTATCGATCTGCATAGGTGCTGGCACATAAGGGTATGGGCTCTATAGTAAGTCTTCGAACGATGGTTCGGCACAAGTCTGGTTCGACACTAGCGAGGTGCGGTGCGGTGCGGGGCGAGGAGTCTGGGGAGTGGGAATACTCAAAGGAGTAACTTCGGCCTGGCAGTCCTTGTAGCTGTGTCCATCCTTCAGCAGATGGCACAACGCTTAGGGAAACGGCAGTCAGCTAAGAGGTGCCCTTTGCGACAGCAGCGGAAGCATCTGCCTCTCATTCCTCAAGCACTGGTGGGTTGTGATCGGAGGGCGTAGTCTTCTCTATTGGTTGTCGGAGATTAGGGCTAGCAGGTGGTTGAAGGATACCAGGCTGGGTGGCAAGACTTGTTGGCTGGCTGGCTGAGACGATTTGGGAGTAGGAGGGTCTGGTGGAGAAGGGGGAGAAGGCATTGGTTGTTGAGGTTGGGGGGTATGTGACCCTGCTTAGTGCATGCGGGCGTCGACGGTGGCCTACTATAGTCCACCCAGTGGTCTCTCCTCGGCTTTCTCCTTGGTTTCCTCCTTGGGCCGCCATCGCTCCTCAAAACAACAATGTTTTTTTAGAAGGAAAAAGAGAACCTGTTTAGATATGAGGTTAGCCTCTCTTCTTTTTTTTACAACTTAGTCATAGCATAGGCTCATTAAATGATAAACATCAATATATGTAAATATAATTACCACCCTCTTCAAGTGTAAACATCAATCTTTCTCAATATGAACATGTGCAATTATGAATACTTTTTTAACACCAAATAATACGAGTATGAACAATAGTATGTTTTAAGTATAAAAATATGATTGTGCAAGTATGAACTTGAATTTTTGGTAGCAAAAAAAATCCTGCTACTGTCAGTCAGATTTTTTATATAAGAGTTCTCAATATAGAATTTCAGAAGAAAAAAACTGTTAGTAGGATATCTTAGACAAGAATGAGATAAACTAATATCTTTGGTCATTAATTTTAGGATAGATCATTCCATTCAAGACATAATTATTTGGAGATAGAACAATTCAAAAAAATTATAATGCATTCATTATACTAATTATGGTGTTCAGAAAATTTCAGCTTTTGATGTTAGATGTTCTAAACTTCAGATACCCAGTGTCTTCCTCTAGTTGTTCGGGTTGAATTTGAAAGTTTTCTTTTGTTTTTCTCAAAAAAAAAATCTTTTGTTTTTTGGATTTATCAGTATATATGTTTTTTTTTTGTTTCTAGGCTGAAAATAGAGATGTATGTTTTCTTGTGTATGATGAAAACCTTTGTAATAAATAGGTTTGCTTTAGCTATGTTCGGAAATACACTTATATCAGATGGTTGATATATAGGGAGATTAATAAGCAGCGTCAGTGGTATCCTTATTTAGTTATTTTAATAAAACATGTGGGTATTCCAGCTTTTTAGTAAAAAAAAGTATGAACTTGAATTTATACAATTTGAAACATTAACTTCTGTAAACATAAATACTTGAATATTGATTATGAATTAAATAACTAATACTGTGTGTATGGGCATTCATTAATACATATATAAATAATTTGCATTGTAAGTACAAGTACAAATATGCACTTATGTTATGTTGATTTAATTTGAAAATCATTATTGAATTAATATAGTATTGATTAGTATTATTAATATTAATTATATATTGAGATTAATTACAAAAATAAATAACAATAAATTATTAAATTTATGAATCATGTTACACTTATCAGATCTCGCCAGCCCTTGACCTGAGTTAGGGTCAAGAAAAGTTTGATCCGTTTGGATGGGGTCGAATCAGAGACGGATCCAGAGTCTCATTTAAGTTCGAACACTGAGATTGAAGTCAAGTTCGAACATAAATTCACTAAAGCCTACTAAAATATCATTACAAAATTTCTTTTCGGTACAAAAATAACTAAAATACACTAAATTTTACGTTTTTTAAATCAAGTCTGTACACTTGTCCGTGAATAAATCTGCCCCTCGAATCCGAAGAACTAAAAGTAATAAAATAATACGGCTCGACCGAACCTGATCCATTGAGAACCCTACTATGTGGATAGAGTGGCAATGAGTTTTTATACAGATGACAACTTGATAAGACATCGGAGGCAATATTTTAATGTAATTTTTCCAATTTTTGGAATAGAAAAAAAATCAATAATTATTACCACGAGTGAGGCTATGGTGTTCCGCAAAGCATCAAACGCGTTATACTTCGCATCTATATCTGCGATTTCAAAGTTCAAATTATCGATCCAAATCGTTAAACTTGATCTTCATATTATATTCTTCTCGGAGACCAAATTTTACATTTTTTTGAATTATTTTACAATTTTTTTAAAGGAGTGAAAAAATTGGTTAATCTAACGATTTCTAGATCATCCGATATGAATGATTCAACTCTCTAAAAAATAGTAAAGAAATAAAAAATATATAAAATTCGGTCTCCAAGAAGATTTTAATATGAAGATCAAGTTCAACGATTTGGATCGGTCATTTAGACTTTGAAATCGAATATACGAAGGCGAAGTACAGTGCGTTTGGTGCTTTGCGGAACACCATAGCCTCACTCTAATTACCACAATTAATGAAACAGTTATTTGTGAATAATACAATAACAAAGTCTTTATTTTCAAATAAATTATGAGATATTTTTTCCTGGGTACAGTTAGCACATATTTTTATTTATAAATATTCAATTAGTTCCCTTCCTGTGATTAGTCCATTGAAGGATGGAATATTGTTTTTATTTATTTATTGTTCGTAGTCTTATAACACACTCACAAAGAAATTAGAAAACAAACTTGAAAAATCCCTCTAAAATAGCCTATGCCGAGGCTTGAACTCCAGACCTCTTTCATGAAAATAAGGCCTTTGTTACCATCAAAATAATGCCTTCATATAATGTTCTTGTATTTCTTACAAAGAAAGAAGAGTTTGTGCCATAGCGCTTGATTATCAAATCTCATAAAGAAATGGTTAAAATTTCGATTTATCATGTTCAATAATTCTTTTATAGCAAATCTTTGGAATACAAGAACTTTTAAATTTTTCGAGTTTTTTAGTATTTGTTATGAATATTTTAAAGTGACATATTTTATTACTAATATGAAGTCATTTTAGAAAATTCGAAACAAATTCTTAAAATTCTAAAAATAGAAAATTTCATTATCTCACAAGATGTTGATATAAAATAATCATTGAGCATGATAAATCAAAATTTTAACTATCTCTTCGTGAGATTTAATGATCAAGCACCATAGCACAACTCAAGAAGAATATCAATTACATCTAAATATTATTTTATTATTTGAAACTTACAACATTTATTATGATCGGTATACAAAAGCAGTGGCGAAGCTTGAGTTCAAATCAAGAGGGGACTAATTCGATAATTTTGTTCGTATATGTTAGAGAATTATAGAGTTCAAATCAAGAGGTGACTAATTCAATAATTTTGTTGGTATATATTACAGAATTATAGTGAAGAGGGATCATTTTATGATCAAAATAGAATTTTACACAGAAATTAAATACTTCGCTGTTGTATTTTTAAAATTCAAGGGAGGGGCATAGCCACCTTTGGCCCCTATGAAGCTCCGCCACTATACAAAAGTGCAATGTCAGGTATTTTCAAAAGCTAATAAATAAGAGTTGTGCTACTATGCTTTGCAAAATGCGCGTTTTGCGATTGTGGAATCATTAGATCTTTGATCATCATGTTGACACAAATCACAAAGCACAATCCAATGATCCAGAATCGCAAAACGTGCATTTTGTCGCGCTTTGCAAAGCATAGTAGCATAATTTAATAAATAAACCCTAATTTCAAGCGTATAGTGTATCGTTCCAGTAAATGTCGGGTGTCGATCCACATAGAAATTAATAAAATACTCAAGTAAACAATTTCAATAATCTAGACCGTTGAATTGGTGGGTTTCGGTTTGAAAAAAAAAAAATCAGTGCAGAAAATAACAGATAAAAAGTACTAAAACGTATATCTAATTATGCTGAAAAGTAGGATTATGGATTTTCTGTCATTGACTTGTTTAATTCCTTCATCAATTAATATCAATTTTGATCTATTAGAGGAGTGTAATCCTAATGTAATGTTATCCCATCTGATCAATTTCATAACACTGTACTTAGAATTATTTCAAGCAATTTTTGGTCTGAACTCTGAACTGATAAAATAACCCAAGTTACTAATCTCTATATTCAGCCTTTAAGTTCAACAGATCGTTACTTTTGTGATCTGGTTCATTGTATCAATCAATTTTACTTAGGAATTCCTTACGATTTATCGAATGTTCTCTGGTCAATACTTATTCTGATACCGAACCTGCTATTTAATATTCTTGTTCTAAATTAGTATCTGGTCAATACCTGATTTATATAGAACCTGGCAATTTATGACTCTTAAACCTTAATTTCGTACAACTTATCTCAATCCAGACTAGTTGGCCTACCAGTCAGATTCAAGCAACAAAATCAAGACAATAATCACAAATCAAACAGATAAAACTTCAAATAGCAGATTGATAAATTGATAAATTCAAAGTAACATTAACGAATAAGCAAATCTCCAAAACAAGCCAAGAACGGATACTGCCCCAAAAATCCTAGAAATAAAACTACTTCATCACAAGGAAAGACATGAAGCAAGAGATCCTATAAAGCATTGAAGCAGAGAGAGAAGAAAGAACTTTGTTTCATGTTTCACATGCATTACCGTGCCTTCGGGTTGATCGCCTGACTGCCGGATAGCTCTCTAGATTTGATCCTTGTTTTGGAACCAGCCTAGAAAACCCCAGTCGTCATGTGTCAAGTATTTTCTGTGTAAAAACCAGCATGTCCGCTTTTGTCTTCTTAGCTTTCCTTCTATAGGTTAGGTTAAGCTCAGACTGTGTTGGACTTTTTCCTCTCTATTCAGGCCTAACATTAGACTTATGCAACTGTTTGGAGGCTTGGAGGGCTTCAAATAGGAGGCCCGTGCGGTGGCCGACAAAGCGATGCGGCAACCGACGGATGAGATGCGGCAGCCGACGGGTGAGATGCGGCGACGGACGGAGAGATGTAGCTCTGTCTTCAGTGTTTTTGCTTCAGTTTCTTTGTTATAACTCTGATTCTGATGATTCAAAAACATGTTGAAATCCTTGACTTAATTAAGCTCTTCGATATGGTTTTGAAATTGTGCACACTTTTGCGTCCAAAATCCCGTCAAAATCTGCAAAATATTTAGAAGATAGCAGTACCTTGAACTTGACATAATATTTTACTGAATTGAATTATTCTAGGAAAAACAATGAATTTTGAAACAAAAGATGCTTGTTGAATGTATATGAAATCAATGCATCATGCAAACATGAACATTTTTATATATTCTTTATTCCCATCTTGGGATGTTTGATAATATTTCTTACCCTAAACTAGGAGTAAAGTTATACGCTTTCATATGCGCTTATAATTTATGTCTAAATGTGTTTATACAATTTTTAAAAAGTGTTCAACTCAAAATAAAATACTTATACCTTATAATATCTTAAATGAAGTTTCTGAAAATTGTATTTTTATTTATTTGACAAAATATTAATTTAAACATTTTAAAATCATTTAATTAAAAATAAAAAAATAAAAAAACTTTCTTAGCATATTTGCCAGTACTTCTATAGTGTATATAATTACTAGGAAAATGTTATGCCGATCTCAAGTTCGATCCCATCATCGATCCCTACTGGACCCTCCAGTTGAGTTCTGACGAAAATTTGTTTTACTTATGATGCATGTTATTTTCGTTATTATGCATGTTGTTTGTGTTATTGTGCATCTAATTGTAGAACCTAGGGGTCTAGATACTTAATTAATTTTTGCTCGGTTCAACCAAATAAGAACCTAAATTGCTAATTTCAAAAACTATGGCAATCAATTCAATTTATGCAATTCAACAAACAATTCTAATTAATTCTCTAATTAAGCAATTCAAGCACAACTCAATTCAATTCACAAACAATTTAAACTAATTGAATTGAGAAAATGTAAATAGAGAAAAGGGAAGAGAAAAGCTCAATCGCGTGTTGACGGAGTTCGGCTTGCACGAATGCCTCGCCTACGTCTCCGGGTCCCCGGCGCCCCCGCTTCTTGCGGTAACAAGCCCGGTCCGCTCCACTAAACAAAAACTCGCTTGCTTAGCGTACAACTTCAGAATTGGGGCTCTCTTACACACACCGGTGGAGCCGCCAACCCTAACCCGACGCCGGACTCTATCTCTCTTACACACACCGGTGGAGAATCGAGCCGACTTCCTTGAACTCAATTACACACTCCGGTGGAGCTCAAGGCAACACACACACTCACAATCAAATAAACTATTCCTAATTGAAAGATTTAGCAAGACAATCACTCAAACAAACAACACTCTATAATCCCTAGATTAGATTTAGCTAATTAAACTTGGGATTAAGAGCAAGGATTTGGCTAAAGTTTAGAGCTCAAAGGTTGTTGTAAAAATGGTGTTGAATGAATATAATGATAAGCAGTTAATTTGTTGAGTGAGAAAGGTTTATATAGGGCTCAAATCTGGCCAAAAGCAACTCTGCGCAAGATAGCGTTATAACGCTATCTTCTATAGAAAAGATAGCGTTATAACGCTATCTTGAATATGGACAAAAATTATGACCGTTGGTACCAATTTTCTGGTAGCGTTATAACGCTGAGTTATGTACAAAACATAGCGTTATAACGCTATCTAGTGTCAGGACAAGAAATTTGACCATTGGGATTTGTCTGGCGTTATAACGCCAAAGTTAGCGTTATAACGCTATACCAAATTCCTACAGAAATTTCAGTACTTAGCCAGTTTTTGGCACCTCAACTTACCATGGCATTATAATGCTAACTCTCTGGAAGTTTAGGTTGAATATTTTGCTACTAATTTAAATGATGTTTTTGATCAAATAAAGTGTATATTCCTAAACTTAAAATATATCTAAGACATATTCTTGATGTTTTCAAATTTTATTGATTCAATTTCTATTTTAAAATTCAGTTTGAACTTTCAGTATTTTTAGTATTTTTAGCGTTATAATATAACGCCAAATATAGCGTTATAACGCTATCTCAGTTCGATGTAAGGTTTGGCCAGAAGTTACCATTTTGGACATCTAGCGTTATAACGCCAAGTTTAGCGTTATAACGCTATACCCTGTTTGTTTTGGATTTCCTTGCTCTTTTGTACCCAAATTTAAATAAACTAAAATCTAAATACCCTAAGCATGTCTTCATTTTGATCTTGATCTTCATGCTTGAGTGTCTTCATCATCAAACAACCATAATTTTTGACTCGTAACTCTGATTTCAGCGTTCTTCGTGGCATTGGAAAGCTCACGACTAAATCTACAGTCGGTACTAGGCTAGCTCGTACAGAATCACTTTCATGCCCATCAGAGATCGTTTGAAGCCTCAAAACTCCTCTTGAAAATTACCTACATAATATCTCAAAAGGCAAAGCTTTGTAAAATTCAACATCGCTTTGCAAATCAACAAATATAAGAGTTTGTATGAGCCAACACTAATAACATGCATAACAGTCAAAATACATATGATTTATATGTTAAGTTTATTATGTTGTTTGTTCTACTTATGATTTATTATGTTTTGGTTATTATGCGTGATGTTTTTGTTATTATGCATGTTATTTGTATTATTTTGCATGTTAATTACTTGCATAATAACGAAAACAACATGCATAATAATAAAAACAACATGCATAGTAACTAGAACAAATTTTAAAATAAATGCAACTGAATTCGTCCAGTCAGCATTGATGAGCGTAGCGATCCGCATCGATGAGCGTAACGACATTCGTTTTTTGGTGGAGCATCCGGTCAATTATATGCAAAATAATAAAAATAACATGCATAATACAAAATATAACATGCATTATAATAAAAACAACATGCAAACTGAACTAAACTGAACTTGTTATGTTGAAATCGATGGAGGAATCAACGAAAGAATTCATATATCAGCTCCCTACTTAATAAGAGCACAAAACATGTGGGTTGAGAATTATTTTTACATATATTTTTTAAGTAGTTCTGAATCTCATCTTCATCTTGCCTTTATCTCAGAATAGAACAGAGAAGAAAACAAATCTATTGGCTAGCTTTTCTTTTGGGATTGATTGGTAAAGGTCTAAAGGACGGCCTGTAGGTCCATCTCAACCGACTCTTATTTTTTTATTTATCAATTCTTAAGCTTGCAAAACAAATTAGAAAATAAAATTTTAAATTATTTTTAAAAATAGTTTTTAGCGAAGTTTGAATCTCATACATCTCTCATAAAAATTTTGTGACTCACCACTACACTAAGTAGGACTTAACACCGACTCCGACGTCACTAAACATTATATATTGGTACATTATCCATTAGTCAAATATAATGATGGATGATGTATTATCTATATATCTATAGTTCTATACCAAATGAACAAGTAACTAAATATTGCCATTATTAAATCGTGATTCACGTTCTATAACAAAATGCTAGACAGACAGTAACGTTAACAATTTATATAAGAAGAGCCCAACTCATATCATATCCAGTCTGTAAAGAGCATCAACTGCTTTTGATATTTCATTAATCATTAGTGTTCACTAAAAAAATTCATAGGTGGTCCACCAAGCAACACTATTGATGCATTTGGATCATAAAAAATATATATGAAAGTGTAAGGTGATCCTTGTAACGTTTAAGTCTTTTGTATTTTTAACTCAAAAACATATTTAATTTTTTCAAATTTTAATTTATCATTCTCAATAATTTATTTATAAAAAATATCGTGGGATATCGAAAAAATTATTTTTAGAGCTCCCAGAACTTATCGCGAATTTTTAAAATTGACATGAAAACAATAACAAAATAATTAATATGTATACATAAAAATAGATCACTTTCAAAACTTAAAAACAAATACTTAATAAATTGTCCTCATTGTCTAGCTCAGTTTGTAGGATACAACCTCCAAGAGAAAGAAATCAGATATCAAATCTTGTTAAACGGAAAGACTAATTGACTTAATGAGCAACTTTAAAAAAAAAATTGAATGGTTTTATGCCATTACAAATTTAACCATTCTTCAAAAGGCCTCTACAAATCAATAAACTAGTTTTTTGTCGTTAAAATTGTGATTGGTTTATTTTTATGTCATTATTCTTATTTAAATTGATTAAAAAATAAATAAATCTCTAAATTCCTAAAATACCTTTCACAGGTTCTAATTTAAATTGAAATAAAATAAGAAATCTGTTCCCATTTCTTCCCCCAGCAAAAGAGCCCCCCTCTTTCAATTCTCCTCGTCATCGACCTTCATGTGTGGCAACAGATGCTAAACGAACCCCTCCGCCTCTCTCTCTCTCTCTCTCTCACTAGACATTCGTGTGCTACATTCAATCTCGCTCTACATTCTACCAATTCTCATTTTCCTCTTCTCCCTATTCTGGAGCGAGCGTGGAGGGTGGAGTTTGGTCTCGTTCAAACCGAGATGAAAATGGAGAGAGATAAGAAAGCCTCAAAATATGAGGTAGGACCGTCAGTGGATACGATACAGATCGGATGGATGTATTTCGTACTCGTACTAATTTGAAATTGATCTTATTTTTAGTCTATCATTACATGCTAAAATTTGATTATTCGTACTTCATCATTATCCATTAAAATTACAGAATAACGAATGAATAAAAGACGAAAATGTTTATATTTGTTTAATTATTATTTTTCTATTTTCTATAAGTAAATTATCAAATTTATTTATTTAATACAAACGTGTTTCAACATAAATATAAAAATATAAATATAAATATACAATCGATTCCAACTCAAATCATTTTATCAAAACACATTAAAATGTAAATATAGCATCTCTTATCTATTTTTTCTATTAATTTTTTTATAATTTACTCTATAGAATAACGGGTATGAAATAGTCCTTACCCGCAACTTTGCCCATTTAATTAACGAAAAATAAATCTTACTCATATCCGATTATCTAAAGAAAAAAAATTCGTATTCATACTCATCTTATCAAATACGATATGAATAGAATAAACAAGTAAAAAGACATCGTTGACAGCCCGGCGATGAATTTGAACTGCTCTAATTAAAAGAAAGACCAGTAAAGCAATTTTGTTTTTGTTGCAGGATTCCTATATCAGTTTATATGTATCCAGAATTTGTTTTTGCGATGGAAGAACAATTATTTTGCTTCAGAAATAGTAAAAGTAAGCATGCTAGCTGGTCACATGTATGAATAGTAAAATTCTGATTATATTGTTTTTTCATTCATATTTCAAGTTAAAAATTAAATACTAACTTAACTTGCTTCATATTTTCGGATGTTCAAATGGATTTGGATAGATGCTGGTACGACTTTACTGGTTGGTTACATAATTTGTTTTCTCTTTGAGGTCGGTTAGTTAGATACTGGCACAACTTCACTGGTAGGCTAGTTTAGATATACTTGCACTAGCTAGTACAATCAATGATTTTTTTTTTGTTGATTTGAATGCAATCTAAATGATTTTTTTGTTTTCCGAGATATGACCGGATTACCTTAATTTTTGTTGTGATTTGATAGTTTTTAAGAAGAGTGAGTTTTATGGACAAAAAATTAAATTCAAATAGTTAGAATCATTGATTGTCAATTATTATTGTACAATTAAATTAATCTTGCATCAATAATAATAAAAAAAACAAAAAATTAATTTTGATTCGTAATAGAACTAACCAAAACAAAAACGTTACTTTCACTCCCACAACATTAATTAGAAGAAAAAATCTTGAGTTTTGCCTCGGTTATTTTTCACTTTAGCCATTCATTTTCTTAGTCGTGTATCAGCTACTATTTTGTTATGTACATGTGGGCTTAAAGTCAACACTGTTCTTCAGTTTTGTGACATCAGAAGTTATTCTAATTGAGAAATTAGTCGAATTAATTGAAATAATTTATGTATATATCAAAAGATAACAACTAAAGACTACTACATCGTGCAATTTATACAAGACATGGATACCTTATGCAATGGCACAACTACGTTATATTCATGATACAAAGTAAGGCACGAATTGTATTTGAAATTCTGATTTATCACATGAATTTAATTGTTTCAATTAAGCATCACAATTGGGAGCACATGCTTGAGGACCATATTACAATTGATAATTGTAAAATTTGAAGGGCCATTTTGTAACTTGCTCGCATTGATGTATATAAGAAGCTGATAAGTGATGAGGCCATAACTAGGAATTAAGAAAGAAAAGAGTTACTCCATCAACATCCTTTAGCTACAAGGTCACAGTCATGGCATCAAACCAAACCAACAATAATCCTTCCAATCACAACAGCTCACTTTCTGACGAGCTCCGGTGGGTGATCCATATCCGCCACACCCTTGAAGAAGAGGTGGAGGATGATACGGGTATACATGTTTCGATATTTAATGTACCGAAACAGTTACAACTCATCAAGTCGGAGGCGTATGTGCCCCAGTTCATTGCCATTGGCCCGTACCACCATTGGCGGCCTGAGTTGTTTGAGATGGAGCGGTATAAGCTCGCTTCAGCCAAGAGAACTCAGAAGCAACTTCATGGAGTAAAGTTACAGCACCTCGTCGATCAGTTCGTGAAACTCGAACATACTATACGAGCATATTATCATAGGTACAGCTTAAAACTCTTTATTTTCCATACCAGTGTTGACAGTATAAGTTGGTATGACGAACTGTTTCTGCTTTTACGAGTTTAATCTTTTAATTATGAGATATGAACAGAGGAGTGAAGCAAGGAGTGAAATTCTATCAATTTAACAAATTAATTATCTTTAATCGCTATATAATGGTTAATAATAAAAATGATACGTATTTGTTCTCTCGAACTGCATAGTACAAACTACAAAATTAGCAACAAAGTAGATCTTATTTTGACTATATAGTCGCGTTAAATTGACAAAATAGCCTATGAATGGCAAAAAAATATTGCATGAATTGACAGATGGACATGGCAGAACAAATTTGTTTTTTTCTTTGAAATAAAAATAATTATAATCCAGTAATTAATCCTACATATACCCAACTAAGATATCTTAAAATTGAGCAAATCAGACGAAAAAAAGCAATTCAAGTAGTTCTTTCTCTGTTTAAGGTACCTTGATTTCAACGATGAGACACTCGCATGGATGATGGTTGTAGATGCATCATTCCTTCTCGAATTCTTGCAAATCCACGCTGTTAATGCCGAAGGAAAACCTTTGAGAAGGTTATCTTCAAGAATGTCCCATTTGGTAGATTTCGCAGGGCGCAAATCAGCACATAATTTAATTTTGCGCGATACTATGATGCTAGAAAACCAAATCCCTCTCTTCTTGCTTAAAAGGATCCTAGACCCAATCTGTACCTCAAGTGAAGAATCAGATAACTTACTAATCAATATGCTAACAGGATACATGATGGAGTTGTGCCCTTTTAAAATGATGCAGAATTTCCCCAAAATAGACCCAACAAAGCATTGTCACTTGTTAGACATCCTTTATTTCATTCTTGTACCCAAATCAGATGATACAACAATCGATCTAAATGATGAGATAATGGAAGAACAAAATGATAACACCGCACCATCGGAACCCAAACATGGTAATTCTGGTTATGTCAAACAATTATTTGCTGCTATTTGGAGTTCCCTTTCAAGCCTAAATGGCCGAGCAATCGAATACATTAAGCTACTCATCTTCTCAAGACCAGTAAGGTTTCTGGTAAAAGTGCCGTGGAAGATTCTGACGAGCTTGCCAGGCTTATCGGTCTTGAAACAGCCCATTGAATACCTATTCACTTCTGCAGAGGGGGCTTCAAAAAAAGAAGATCAAAATTCTAGCACAAACATAAACAAACCTCCTCTGGTTGAAGAGATAATGATTCCCTCGGTGGAACAACTAACCGATATAGGGCTAAAGTTTTCACCTACAAACAGTGACATAACCACTATCAGCTTCGACGTAAAAACCGCAACGTTCTACCTCCCAACCATATGCCTGGACCTCAATACAGATGTAATACTGAGAAATCTTGTGGCATATGAGGCAGCAGCAGGGTCAGGCCCATTAGTTTTTGCCCGGTATACCGAACTCATGAATGGTATTATCGATACCGAGGAGGATGTCATACTCTTGAGGAAACGAGGGATCATAATGAATCATATGAAAAGTGACCGGGATGTTGCGAACCTGTGGAATGGCATGTGTAAGTCTATCAGGCTAACCAAAGTGCCATTTATGGATACAGTGATAGAAGATGTGAACAAGTATTACAATAGCAGATGGAGAGTTAAGAGTAAGAAGTTCATGAAGAAGTATGTGTTTGGCTCTTGGCAACTTCTCACATTTTTAGCTGCAATTCTGTTGTTGCTGCTTACAACTTTACAGGCATTTTGCTCCGTCTATACTTGCTCGCGTTGGTTTGGTGTTGTTTCTGTTCAGCAATAGTGAACTGTGAATATAGTTTCGTACTTAATATTTTTATTATTTTTTGAGATAAGTTTTGTACTTAATCTGTGAGTTTTTATTTCCTTAATTTTTTTTCCATCTGCCCATGTGTTGTGCATGCTGGTGTTGGTTGGGTTGGTTGGTAGCATGATTTGATTGCATTGTTAATTTGTTTTGTGGGCGGTCAAACTTTGCTTGACTACACTATTTGTAGTGTTTATTGATTTGTACATTATTGGAGCTGAAGTTTTGCCTTGTTTCCGTCTATTTTTAGCAATATATTATAATAAAAGATTTAAATATTGAAAAATATTCTGCAGATATCGAAATTGATACACAATTGATACCGAAGGGACGTTTTCAGTCAATAGACGTCTCCAGTAATTTTTTTCACCTTGACAACATGACAGTTCCATTTTATTTTCTATTTGAAACTGTTTCATCGTGCCATCGTTCCGATTGATTCCTGATTCCGATCTCTTCTTCTCTGGAAAGCATGTTATATTTGTTATGCATGTTATTTCTGCTGTTATGCATGTTATTTTTGTTGTTATGCATGTTAATTGAAAACGCCAGCATACAAAATATGATTTTCTGGCATGTTATTATAATTGTCATGCATGTTAGTTGATTTACTATGCATACTTATTTGGTTATGCATGTTAATTGAAAACGCCAGCATAGAAAATATGGTTGTCAGGCATGTTATTCTAGTTGTCATGCATGTTGATTGATTTTACTATGCATATTTAATTTGGTTATGCATGTTAATTGAAAACGCCAGCACATAAAATATGGCTTTCAGGCATGTTATTCTAGTTGTCATGCATGTTAGTTGATTTACTATGCATACTTATTTGGTTATGCATGTTAATTGAAAACGCCATCATACAAAATATGGTTGTCATACATGTTATTCTAGTTGTCATGCATGTTGATTGATTTTACTATGCATACTTATTTTTTGTTATAAGTTGTTATGTATGTTATTCTAGTTGTTATGCTTGTTATTTAATTTATCATGCACACTTACTTATTCTAGTTGTTATGCATGTTAAACTTCATTTTTCCGTTGTTATGATTGTTAGTTAATTTATTATGCATACTTATTTGGTTGTTATGCATATTATTATAGTTGTTATAGTAGTTTTTGTGATGTAATGTAGCTTAAACTTAATTTTCTGTTGTTATTCATGTTAATTGAAAACACACATGCATACTTATTTAGTTGTTGTTATGCATGTTATTCTGTTGTTATGCATGTTATATTTATTATTATGCAAGTTATTTCTGGTGTTATGGATGTTATTTTAGTTTTTGTGCAGCTTAAATTTAATATGCATTACAAATTCGCATATATACGAAATAAAAATCTAACATATATTAACATGCATTACAAATCGTAACTCAAAACAATTAACATGCATTACAAATTATAAATAAATTAATATGCATTACAAATTCGCATATATACGAAATGAAAATCTTCATATATTAACATGCATTACAAATCGTAACTCAAAACAATTAACATGCATTACAAATTAACTAGAGAGAACAATTTGTAAAAAATGAAGAGAATTTTAGAACGAAATGAACGAGCGTATCAATTACGTATCAAATTGTATATCACTGTATCAGCTCCCATAAATATTTTATTGTTTTTGTTTAGTAAAAAGTACTTGAATTTAGTTGGTTTACTGAAAAAGAGTAAAAAGTAAGGCTGAAGCTATACAAACAGAAAATTATTAACAAAAAAATACAAATAGAAAATTATTAAATGTCTGATTATTATAATTGTACAAAAATTGAAGTGATGGCTCCGAAGAACACAAGAGTTGGCCCTTTGTCAAAAATAAGTTTTATTTAATGGAAATCAGACAAGTGGTTTTTATATTAGTGGAAATCATGAGTGGCTTGCTGGCCACCTTTGTCAAAAATAAATAAATATATAAATAAAAATATTATTTTTTCATTTGGCCAATGATTTAATTAATCATAAATGTCTAAGAAAACATTTTTTGCATCACAATTTCAAGTTCAAGAAATATTATAATATATATACATCGCTTTTTGTTCTGTACATGCATGTTCAGAGTCCTAGTGAAATAAAACACTAAACAATATGATTTTTTATTTCAAAATATGAAGAATATCATTAAATCTAACTTTTTTTTTATTGAGCAATTTTGTAAAAATCCATCCTCCTGAAAATATAGAACAAAATGCCCCTGTAAAAAATTTCACATAATGCCCTTGTGAGACCTAATGTCAGAAATAACTTGTTCATTCTTCCCTTCCTTTCTCTTACTCTTGTTTTCTCCCAAACCCAGACCTCGACAGTTTCTCTTCGCGTCAAATCTCCTTTTCTTTCTCATATCCTGACCCCTCCCAAATCCATAACGTTTTCCTTCTAAATCCAACATCTTCATTGTTCATTTTTGCACAAAATCGGAAATAAGGATTAGTTTTATGCCAACATTATGCATATTTCAAAATTGCTAGTTCAGAGGCCATTACACATCTATATTGAAATTAGGAGGGTTAGTAGTACACCAGTACGCTAGTAAAAATATTTCAAGTTATGATTGATTTTGTACCAGAGATCATATAGTTATAGTTTGTATGTGCATATGTGAAATGCTTAAGGATATGAATGGTACCATTTTGTCAAGTTCCTGCTACTTTCACATGGCCCTTGATACTTATTGCTTTATCTTATTTATTTTCTTCTTAATTTACTTTTAGATCATGTACTGTCATAGTAATTATGCTCACCATCTTTTTCATTCATCAAAGTATTTGATATATAATATTAATCAAAAGTTTATTAGATTTATTTATTTTTTTCAGTTAACAATTAATCTTTTGCAGTGCCATCAACAATGCTTCAGTACCTAAGGTTAGTTCTAAGAAAGTTGGGTGCATCATACTCTTTACTCTTTTTTCTTACCAAAAGCGTTGGTTTGTTATTTTTTTACTTTATTTTGTCATACTCAAAAGTATAGTCAGACATACTATTTTTTTTTTTGGTTGAAGGGAGGCACAATGTTTACTTAAAGTATAATCAGACATAACTAAGCGAGGCGGTCGGAAGAGGAGCGGATCTGAATCAAGAGGTCGACTGGAGGGCGAGGCGAAGGCAGATCGGAAGCGGAGCGGAACGGATCGAAAGCAGGCCAATCTGCAGCGAGATGTCAGAACGGATTTGAAGCGAAGTGGTCGGCTGGAGGGCGAGGTGGAGGCAGGTGTAGCACATCGATCGGCGGTGGCGAGGCGATACAACTCCGATTTGATTCTCAATCACAATAAAAAGAGAAGAGAAAGAAGAGAGAAAGTAGTAGAGGAGGGAAACTGGGGAAGGGAGGAGAACGGGAGGCGGGGGGGACATCGTCGGCCTCTCTCGCCTAGATTTGAATTATAATTTTATCTCTTTTGTTGTTTTTCTCTCTTTCGCGAGGAGAGAGAAGGACCTCAAATATTAATCCACATATTCAGATGTTTATAACTAAGTACTACTTAATTAGTTACTATACGGTTAGTTCTATTCTCTCGTGATATGCATTAATTGCTAATTATGTTAGATACTGAACTCATATTTACTAAATATAATCATCTTTCTAGTATTTGCAATGAGAGAGGAAATGGGAAATGGATAAAGGCTAGTCTGAGACTTGAATTTTTTTAAGTTCACAGCAAAATGTTTTTGTTGATATAGTACCAACACTATTATAAGCTTACACAAAAACTGAGACTTACAATTCAGGTGCTAACTGAGATGATATCAGCGGCAAATGTTCTTTTTTCAAATGATTTTTTTATAATAATCCCACTCTGCAAATCTGAAAATTATATATTAAAAGAGGTTTCTTATGCTAAAAATGATCAAAAGTTAGTGTATACTATCGCCTATCGGCAAACGATACTTGCATTTTTGTTTATATAATTTTAGAGTTAAAATCTGATAGATTGACGTTAAAAAAGTACCAATATAAATCGGATTACTTGGGCTTCTTTTTTCGCTTAATTGTTTTAAAACAGTCCAGTTCTTCTGTTTTCGCTTAATTTTAGAGTTAAAATCTGATACATTTTCAGAAGGAAGGATATTTTATAATTTGACCTTTATTACTGTTACGAATAGTATTAAAAAGAAACAACTATAGGGTGCGTTTGGATCATATCATGGTTAGTGTAAAAATAGTGCTATCTAGATTAGTGGTTTAAATAGTGGTTACTTTTTGCTATCTAGGTTAGTGCTAATTTTGTGCTATCTAGATTAGTGAAAATGTTGTTTGGATTACACATTTGGAGTAGTGATAGTGAGTTAATAAATAATAAATTATTTTAGTTTTTTAACGATAATAATAATAAAATATTGATATCAATTTATAATATATAATAATACAATAATAATAAATGATAATAATAATAAAATAATTATAATTACAATAATAATAATAAAATAATGATAATTACAACAATAAGAATAAAATAATAATAATAATAAAATAATGATAATTACAATAATAATAATAAAAATAATAATAATGACAATTATAATAATACTAATAAAATAATAATGACAATAATAATAATAATAAAATAATGACAATTAAAATAATCATAATAAAAATAAAATAATAATAATGACAATTATAATAATAATAAAATAATGATAATTACAATAATAATAATAAAAAAAATAGTAATAACAATTATAATAATACTAATAAAATAATAATGACAATTAAAATAATAATAATAATTATTATTATTATTATTATTATAATTAAATAATTATAATTACAATAATAATAATAAAAATAATAATAATGACAATTATAATAATACTAATAAAATAATAATGACGATAATAATAATAATAATAAAATAATAAAATAATATTAATGACAATTATAATAATAATAAAATAATGATAATTACAATAATAATAATAAAAATAATAATAATGACAATTATAATAATACTAATAAAATAATAATAATAATAATAAAATAATGACAATTAAAATAATATTAATGACAACTATAATAATAATAAAATAATGATAATTACAATAATAATAATAAAAATAATGATAATGACAATTATAATAATACTAATAAAATAATAATGACAATAATAATAATAATAATAATAATAATAATAATAATAATAATAAAATAATGACTATTAAAATAATAATAATAATAATAAAATAATAATAATAATAAAATAATGACAATTAAAATAATAATAATAATAATAATAATAATAATAATAATAATAAATAATAATAATATCAAGATGATGATTACAATGTAATAAAATAATAATTTTGCTAACCATGACTTGTGCTAATTTGCTAATCCTACCATTTTGTTGGATTAGCAAAATAGCACTAACCAACACTACTCACAACTTACTAAATCATGTTTGGATCACATTTTTGTGTGGATAGCAACCCTTATCCATGGTTAGTGCTATTTTTGGTTATCCAGAAACAGAAAGATCTTTCATCCATAAGACTAAAATTATAGGATAACGAATGAGTAACGGACGAAAAGGATAATGTTCATAAAATGATTATTTTCTAATTTTTATAAATAAATTATTAAAACTCATTTATTTAATACAAATGTGTCTCTACATACATATAGATATACAATCAATCCAAACTCAAATTATTTTATCAAAAAATATCAAACTACATACATATAGATATACAATCTCTTATCTGATTTTTTTTACTAATATTTGTTTTTATAATTTACCCTATAGGATAACTGGTATGAAATAACTTTTATCCGTATCCTTACCCGTTTGATTAATGAAAAATAAATCTTGCTCATACCCATACCTGATACCCATCTAACAAAAAAATCTTTATTCATACCCGCTTTATGATTACGATATAGATATGATAAACGAATAAAAGAATATCATTGACAAGCCTATATATTTCTCTTAGCTAGTCTTCCGATTATTTTTTAATGGAAAAGAATGTGAACATTAAACAAATAATGAGTTGAAAATTGGATAATTTTTTATAGATTCTTAGAGACCAAAGTTCAAATATTTCATTGGAAGAAGTGCAATTATTTATTGTCCCTTATAAACTGAAACTATTAATTAATTAATTTATAATTATTTAGCAAATTCTAAAATAAGACACATACTTATTTATATTTATATATTATTTTATATTTATCCTACAGAGTAACGAGTACGAAATAGTTTTTATCTGTATCATTATCCATACTCTTATCGGATAAGTTAACAAAAAAAAAAATTACTCATATTCATCTTATCAAATATGATACGAATCATTAAAAGGGTAAAATCCTAATCATGTTCACTCAATTGTTCATTTTTTTAATTGATAGCAACAATTTCTTATTTTAATTATAAACACGAATGTTAACAACTAAGTTTAATCATTTCAAATTCTGATAGTTGATAACTAAAATTATGATAAAATGGATAGATAGCAAGTGGCAATGTTGTAAAAGAGCCATGGAGGATAATTGGACGTAATTAGTGGGCAAATCGTTATGTATATATAGTGTATTTGATGGCATTCTACGTATCTAAATGATTTTAGTCGGCCGCATAAATCAATTAATCAACACTCTATTCTAATTAATCGAATAGTTTAGATTGTGCATTATTGTTTATTTGAGGCATATATTTTTCATCCAAATCTCCTGATCTAAGATTCCATGAAAGGTACACTTCACAAACATTGATTCGATATTACACTTCACTTAACATCCATAAAAGTTGTAATATTTCGTATTAGTTTAACTGATCATTTGTGTGCACAAGATTTGCTTCAGAAAGCATGTCACGAGATGAATTATTTTATTATTTTTATTGAAAAATACATTTTTTAAGTTCAAATTTTCGTTGAAAATTTAAGTTTATTGATTTTTTAAGGACGTAATTTTATGTTATGATAAATCAAATATAATATATATCTTAATTCGATGTGTAGAGAGTTTTCCCAAAAAAAATAAGGGTGGTAAGTTTTTTGTTGGCAATGTAATGTTTCACCAATATAAATTTTAAAAATAATTCATCTATTTTTTGTTCTTTTTTGGCTGATTATAAAATTTTAAACCTTCTATATGAATAAATAAATAAATAAATAATAAAAAAGGTGTGTGTTTTCTTTTGAGTATGACTAAAATATCATGAATTCTGGCATTTAAACTTACTCGTTATTGCTAAAACAAATTTAATAATTATTTTTATTCTTAAGCATGGAAATATCTTCTTTTTGTTGAATTTTTAATATTTGTGTAAATTAAAACATGAACGTTAATTTGTTCACCAAAATTCGATTGGTTAACAGCACAACGACTAATTGCTTGACGATATATTATCCTCTATAAGCGCATTTTGTATTTTACAGTATTGATAAGTGGGTGAATTCTAGACGTAATGCAGAAATAATTGATAAGCTCAAAACTAAAAAATAGTGTACTGAGTAAATGAGTATTGCAATTTGTGAGTTAAATTAATTCCAAAGTAATTTGTAATGGAAGCTGATACGTAGATATGATATCAAATATCGACTATTGATACCGATTTTATTATGCACCTTTAGTTGAGTTATCGTGCACATTATTTGAGTTATTATGCATGTTATTTTTTGTAATGGAATAATTATACATGTTATTTTGTGTACTGAAATAGTTATGATATAACATGCATAATAACTCAAATAATGTGCACGATAACTCAACTAAAAGTGCATAATAATATCGATATCGATACTTAGTATCAAATATGATATTGACGGAACATTATCCATTTGTAATTTTATAGTTCAAAAGGCGTTGAAATATGGCAGTTGCCAGTTGGTAGATTGACAACAGAGGATTTGTTGCAGTTAGGGCTGTCAATATTCTTTCGTTTCGGACGTTCCGTTTCGTTCCGTCCAAAGCGGAACGAAAATGGAAGAGATTTTTGTTTCGTTTAACTCAGTGGAACATAAACGGAAGTGAAATCCGTTCAATTTCAGTGCAATTTTCGCGGAAATCGCTGTTCCGTGCGAAACGGAACGGAAACGGAAGAATTTTTTTGTTCCGTCAACGAAACGGAACGAAAACGGAACAACCTTGTTCCGCTGCCGTTTTGGACGTTTGACAGCCATAGTTGCAGTTGCAGAGCATGTCAATGTGAAAATACTAAACTGGGAATAAATACTTTTGCGAATATTGGAGCCCAGAGTCGTATCAAATTGCAGGCCCATACTTTTTCATTATTGGGCTTTGCCTCGCGGCTTTGTCTTATCTTACATGATAATATTGAAGCCCAGAATCGTATTTTTTGGGCTGTTTTGGGAAGTTCTAATACTAGGCCTTTTAACTGTTAATTATTCGATTAAATTGATATCTAGAAGTAATCTAAACCTAATCTTGCCACTGGTGCCATTTTTGTTGATGCGACAAACCATATTTGCCTTATCGGTGATCTGAGCAACCCCATTTCAAAATGGAGCATTGTTAGACCTACGGGCGATGAATTAAAAAAAAATGGAGCATCGTTGTTCGACATTACTCAACCATGGCTGATGCTTAATAGGTAAATGCTAAAGTAAACGACTTACGAGTATGATACTCCTACCGTACCAGAAATTTGTTTTTCCCTTTTTGTGCTTGGCTATTTCTTTAGTCGGATAGTTGATTGCAAAGGGGCGAACACTAGCATCACGTTCATCTCGTTTTTCAATGGTTTTTTTTTTATTTCTATGGTCTAGTTTAACACTAGTTTGTATCTTTTGGGCTTATTAGGTAGGAGGATAATTAGGGACAAGTTAAAGATAAAGTTATCCCCTGTGAGGGGTGGGGATAACTTTGTTTCTTAGTTATCCCTCTCCCAACCTAAGAGTTCTTTTAATTAATACAATCTTGTATTTGAGGCAGTGAATGGTTGAAGAATGATCACCAGTGCATAAATGAGAAAATAAAACATAGATTATGTCATGAGTTTCTAGCCATTAGATTTAGTATCAGATGGCTAGAAACTCAAGATCCCTTTTATATCATTACAGATTAACATCTCTACAGAAATTGAGAAATAACACAGATGATCATCATTCCAAATTGGAAGAAAAAGAAATAAGTTATGGATTTTCATATTGGAAAATAAATTGTGGTTATCATGAATGCTTACTTAGTCAGTTTATTTTTTCTTCTCTTGTAAGCTATCATGTTTCAGTAAAAATAATTAGAGGTGGCAAGACGAGTGGGTCAGATCAGATTGATTTTCGACAATAGATAGGTTATAAGTCGGGTCAGGCGAGATTGGGTCGGATTTCGGGTCATCAGGTGCCGACAACTTGCAAATCACATGTTGGATTAGGCGAGATCAAGTCGGATTTCGGTTCGTCAAGTACTGGTACGTGTAGAGTCGGGTGAGATTTGGTCGAATCTCGGGTCATATAATGTCGGCTTTTTTCAAATTTAGAGTCAGATCGGATGAGATTAGGTCGAGTTAGAGAATTAATTTATTAAATCGTAACTTCTCTAATGTCGATTTGTTCATAAAATTGGATTATGATGTAGGCGAGATGAGATCCGTTTACGGGTTGTCTCGGGTTGGATCGGGTTAGATTTCGAGTTCTAATGTGCCGCTTTAGCTCAGGTTACGCGTCGTCTTGTCAGGTCACGTCAGATTTCGAGTCCTTAGGTGTCGCTACAACTTGAGCCATGGATCGTCTCAGGTCTGGTTGGGTCGAATTTTGGATCCTCATGTGTCACTTCGGTACGGGTTATGGTCATCGTGGGATCGGGTCATGTTTTGATTAGTTTGACTTCATCAAAATATCGAGTCAGATCGGGTCGGGCGAGTTTTTTGGATTGAGTTATGTCACCTCTAAAAATAATATCTATGCTCAATAATTAACCACTTGGAATTTTTTTTGGTAATATCATTGGAATTGGGTTTTATTTCTAGCCTACCCTAATTTATTTGGGAATAAGGGCTTTGTTGTTGTTGTTGTTGGTCATATCAGTGGAATTGGTTAAGTACGCTATTCTCTGTTATTATAACAGCAACAAAGCATTTTGTCTCAAACAAGAAATGAAGTCCATATTGGATTTCATTTTTATAAGATTGGCTGGATTTTTATGTTGGTTTGCCAAGCTCATCTCTGTTATTAAAATTATGAAAACAATATCTGCGCCGTGAAAAAAATATTAGAATTTTAGTTTTCATTCTAGAAATTGCAGAGTAACAAAAGTTTGCCATACAAAAAGAAATAGGACAGCAATTCAAGCTAAGTTTACATTTTTCTAAACTAAAAATACATGTCATTCATTATTTCTGTTGCAATTGAATGCAGTTGATGGCTGGTTGTTTGATCACCCAAGACAACTCGCAGCATAGAAGATATTCTTTGAGAACGAACTGGACCAACTATGAACTTCATCCTCTGCAATGAAAGGGCACTGTAAGTATCTGATTATCTTTCAAGTTTCAACAAAGAATAAGAAATCTGCTTAATCTGCTACCATTTCCAGTTTTATCACTGATCTACAAACTAATTAGTAACAGAACATAAAACATATGAGCATTTCTCTTTGGAAGAAAAAAAGCAGAAATGAAAGGTGATATTGACCATGAATGATGAATTTACATTTACATTGGTGTTCAAATTGAGGTCCTTTAGTTCTATATTGCAAAAACAACCTTCTAAAAAGTTTACCTAGTTCCAAGTTTGCACAAATATTTTTAGTTGTTTGCCAAGATCCACAGATCATGTTGGCAGATCTCCAGATCGATGAGAAAAGAATCTTCATTGGAAATTTCCATTTGATCATCCATGAGTTCACTTTCAATCCACCTAAAGGTAGTTTCTAAGTTGGGAACTTCAAGAGGTTGAATTGCATTATTTTCAGTATCAGTTATTCTCCTTTTCAGCCCTCTTTGATTGTTTGTTCCACTGGAATCACTCTGCAGCTCTTCTGAACTGCTATCCAAAGCCTCATTTCTTTGTGCCCAGTTGCTTGAGGAGTTTGTTTCACTTGTCTCTGGTCCTACACTCGAGAGAAATAAAATTTTGAATTTGGCATTAACATACTGAAGAAATTGCTCTGTAAAATTTTGAATTGCACTAAGATATACTAATGATAAGAGAAAATTAATTAATCTAGTTACAACAGTTATGAATTGGTATGGTATATTTATCTTTTAGGTCTGTTTTTTTTACCTGTGCAATATTAGGAATACCAGAATTAGCAATTAACATAACAGACATTTGGCATATATATATGGAACTTCAAGAGGATATGTTTGGAATTAACTTATTGCATGCAACAAACACTTCTTTAGCCTAATAACTAGAGGTCTCTAACATGTTTAACGATGACGAAATCAGACTGTACCGTTTCATTTCGTGATTAACACGGAACAAATATGTTTTGGCGTTTTCGTTTTGTTTGTCAGACGAAATGGTTTTTTTCCGTCAATCATCCGTTTGTTCAAATGATTTGTACGACTATGCACGTGCAACTGTTACCCATGCATCTTTATATCAATCCATAAACTTTTTTGTTCATCAGGATTGAGGCATCCACTGTATTTAATTATCTAATTCCTTTTATTTGGTCAGGGCTCTAAATATCAACCATGTTTATTGTTTAAGATGAAATTTTGACAACAAAAGGCACAATGAACAATGAAGGCGGCAAGAGGAAATATATGAAATAAACAAAATTGAAAAAGGTATTAACCGTTTTCGTTACATTTAGCGAACGGAAATAATTTAATTACTTTGTGTTTTCGTATCCTATCAAAACTAATTTTTCTTAGCGTTTGCTTTTTCATATTGCGTTTCATTTCTAGCCTACCCCAATTATTTGGGAATAAAGGCTTTGTTGTTGTTTGCTTTTTCGTCCGGACGCAACAAAACGAAGACGGGCCCGACGGGCTTTCGTTTGCAAGCCTACTAATAACTTGAGGAAGAGGGAGAGGATTTATAACATAACAATAGATGTGTTAGGCACGAGGAAGAAATGAAACCACCAAACATGTATATATCAAAGTAATGAAATAAACAACCGATATCATAGAAATGAAAACAACCGAACATGCATTATATCAAAGTAATGGGAAAAGACAAATATTTAGTAACAGAAGCAACCAAATATCATAAATAATATGCAATAAATTTCTTAGTTGTTTCGTTCTGATAATTTAGAAACAAAAAAATTAGAATACTTTTAATCTCTTGTAAAATATTAAAAAGTTTGATTTCAATTTCCATGTCAAAAAGCAGAAAACACAGATAGGTTCCCAAATTAGTAAGATCCATTACTATTTAATTTATTCAGTAAGTTGGATGCATACCTTCAGGACGATGCATATTTAATTCATCCAAGTGGAAATGATTGGCATTCTTGTGCCCTCTTCCCAAGACATGTCCTGTTGAAGCATCCTCTATTATACAACCCGATGATGAAAATATTACCTTGGCACCCTGTGCACAAAGCTGGGCAACAGAGAGGAGGTTGTATTTCAGTCCGGGCACCAAAAAGGCCTCCTGAACAAACAATTTGTCTGAGGGAGATCCAATGTCCCCGATGTGAGTCGCTTTCACGCGGGAACCATTTGCAGCTACCAAATTCGGTCCAAATGGAGTTGATATCAATTCTTTGAAAAGAGCTGGATTCCACGTCACATGGTGTGCAGAACCTGAGTCAATCATCCACACTGCCGAATTCTCCATGGTACAAAAAGGAAATTGATATTTTTTTGTAGGTTTTGGATGTATAGCAGGTTTTGAGGCAATTAGATTGGAGAGTGATGTTGTTATGATAACTTGGTGCAAGAGCAACCTGAGTCTGTGGGTATTGTTCGGCCACTTTGAGAAGGAATTCTGAATATCAAATGAAAATCAGCCGGAGACCTAGGGGAGAAGGTTATGCGACAACAGTTGGTCGAGTGGTGGCTTGTAAGGCTTCCCTTTTATAAGGTTTGTTGTGTGATGAATTTGGTGGTGATTCGTCGTAAAATACAAGTGATATTTTTTTCCTTTTTTGCATGGCTTTACGTGGCCAGCGAAGATAAACCCACAAATACAGCGCATCAAAATTACGTTTTTTTTCTTTTGTCATAATCTGTTAAAACCAATGTTTTTGCCCACAGGAAAAATCATTGCACAGACGCTAGATGAGAGAAATACACCAAACAAGGTAAGTCTCTCAGCATTGGCAGATCAGTTTCTTATTTAGTACATATGAACCTGTTGTATATGTTTTTCAGCCCCTTTCCTTCCTTTTTCATCCTGGAGGTTGCGATGAATCCCTCTGTTCCGAACTTGCTTATGTTTGCCTGGATATTGAGGATTAGGAGTACATATGCATTAGTTTGTGTAGGTTTTCGATGTTATTGTCTCTGGACTGGCATTGCGCAACTAGTATGGTTTGCTACCAAGTCTTAAATAAGGTGATCTGAAAAATATATCTGGTTCATTTTGATTGGAAGATAAGTATTTCTTTGAAAAGCAGAATTAACATCATGCAGAGAAGCTCATCAAGTATTTGCTGCAGATGTCAAGTTCTTCTGGATTGTGCTTACTGATTAAGAGTTAAAAATGAGGATTTGAGATGCTTCATGTTCTACAATACACGATTTTTTTCGTTTTCTTTTTTACGTCCAGGAAACTATTTTGTTATAAACAATTTGGAAGCACCAATTCTATGATCTTTGAATGCAATCAGATAGAGATCATTAAGAAGCAAAGCATGCAATTTACTGTCCTAGGTTGCTGTACTGCTAATTAGAAGTATATCTTTTGGAAGTAAGTGGCAATTTGCTTCTGTTCTATTTTACTGAACAAAACTGTCAATACATGTTTATATATTGACATAACTAAAAGAAAACACCCAAAAGCTGCTATCATGTAGTCCCCTTATATTAGCATATAGAGAAACACAAATTTACATTACAGAACAATTGTTGAACATCATGGATACATCAAATGTCAGTAGCTCAGAGCACATCATCAGATCAGCTCCTCGTTCAATTATCAGACGCCGTCCCGCAAATATTCAAGATACCATTGCCCCATCATTTGACTAATTCTGAATTAACACTTTGTACCTATATAAAGATTACATATCCTTTGCAAGATATCATAGTCCCATCCTAAGACTAACCCATAATGAACAGTATTTACGATTCTAAGTGCCTTGATCAAATTTCATGAAATCCTTGGCTTAAAATGCATTCCAATCAAACCCCCATATGTGCTGCCTCGCTGCCTCAGCAAGCATGCATCAATTGGAAGTACAGATACAGTGAATGTAATATTAGGAAAATTTTGAACTCCCGACCGTTGGTAACATGAACCCAGTCAAACCTCCAAATGAAAAATTAAAACGTACAAAGTTCGTTCGACGTTCGCGAACCTTTTGAAAAAACCCAAAATTGGGCCTTCTAAATCTAATTCATGTTTTGATTCAGCCCTTTTCTACACAAAATTACGGGCCGTAAGTGAAATTTAGGCCACAGGCCCAATGAAATATTAGGGTTTCAAACTCCAGAAGGATACCTATGTTTCATCATTCAAACAGGAGAAAAGAAAAAAGGAACTTACTATCCATGCGGCGTGGCAGCTTTACAGCCTTTAGTATTCACTGAGCAGGTAGAAGTCGTGGAAGGAGCCGTTGTCCCTGGGACACGCGTCGGTAGACGACAGACATGCTTTTCAAATTCAGATTAAATATAATTAGGAGGAGCGAGGACAGAATAAAGCAACGTCGGACTCTCAACCTATGTGGGCCCCAACGGAATTAGGAGGTGTGAATGTGTGGAATTCATATCTGCTGTTATTCGGTAGAATAACAGAATTTTGTTTACTCAGATCTGACCGTCTATTTTTATCTAACGGATAAAATACATAATACATCCGATTTCGTACAATCTATCTGTATCGTACATTCATCTACGTGAAAATATGATGGTCGTATCAAAGATAACACGATCCTGTTATCTAAAAAATAACAGCAGAATTGTGTGATGAGATGTGAGGTGCCCCGTCTGTCACCTTGGTTTCAAAACCCTGAAAAATCTTGAATTTTTTAATTTCATAATCCTTCAAAAGAGTAAACAATACGTGTGATTTTGGTTTTTTTTTTTTTTTTTTGAGAAGAGTGTGATTTTGGTTTCAAAATTCTAAGAAAGATAATATTTATTGTGCATTTACGTTTACACGTATTAAATATGCAAAAGGGGGTCTGAT